>VFFE01007149.1:644095-681932 GCA_008921705.1 Burhinus oedicnemus
CGGGCGGGGGGGGGGGGGTGTCGGTACCCTGAGGCCACCCCCACCCCTCAGGGACAGTTCCCGCCGGGCCGGGCTTGGGGGATGCTCATGGGTGCGTGGACCGCGGCAGGGGGGGCCCCGGCACGGCCCCTAGGTGGGGGGCTCTGCAGGCTGGCCCTGCCACGGAGAGGGGCTCCAGGGTCCGAGACCCATCCAGAGCGGCAGCATCCCCGCTGCTGGGACCGGTGACAGCCACCTCCCCCAGTACCGGCACCGTGTTAGCCACGTCAAACGCTCAGAAACCAAAAATGGGGGGGTCAGTCCACTCTGCCCCATGCTCCCCCGTGACTACAGTTTGAGAAATTTTCTCCATATCTCCATTTTTTTCCTAAATCAAGGCTGAGTCCCAAATTACCACATGATTCCAGGACCTGTAGCTTGGGAAATAGCATCAAGGGATGGGCAGCAAAGCGGGCAAAGCTGGGAGCAGCTCCTGGCTGGTGGTAACAGCAGGTAGGACAGACGCAGCCAGGAGAAATGCGTGCATGTGAAAGGCATTTTGCAGCTCAGCATCCTCTGCCCAACCTCCAGTCTCTTCTCTTTGCAGGGACCAAGCGGCCGAATCCGCCTCATCCTACCCCCTCCCACCACAGGCCTGGGCGGTTCGGCCGGGGACCCCGGATCAGGGATCGCTGCCCCACCTCGCCCGGGCACTGTCGAGGCTGGGGATGTCCCTTGCCATCATTTGCACCATGTTTGCAGAGAAGAGGAGGAAGCCCCACCAGCACCAAGGTGCCAATTACTCTTTCATTAGCAGCCAATGTATTTCTTTATCAGCCCTGTGCTTCTCTGTACAATGTTGATCATTTTGATGGAGCATTTGTTTTAATTTCCCAAATGAGGAAGCAATCTTGTAAATATTGTGCGGTAATTAAAATGGCTATTTATTGTGCAGCATTCTGGCTGCTGCCAGCACAGAACCCGATTAGCATTCCCCTTCCACCGAGCCTTTGCTCCAGCCTGTCCCACTGCTCCCGTGAGCTCCTTCACCCTCGCGCCTCTCGTTCCGACATCGGCATGGCCAGCGACAAGCAGCCAAAGCACCTCCATGCCTGCAAGTCCCGCTGCTCTGATTCCTCGCTGCTAACAAACAAACAGAGGTTTGATATCCTCCAAAAGCCAAGAAACCTAGCGGCAGCAAAAAACAATAGAAACTCTTGTTTCTGAAGCAAAAGCTGCTCCTTGGGGTCTTGCTGGCAGCATCGGGAACGTCCACTACGGGCAAATCTCTGTGTTGGGGACAATGGAATAACATGGGGTCTGGAGAAGGTGGAGGGTGCCCTGGGGCAGTGATCCCTTTGCCAGCTTTGACTTCAGGTTAGGGGGTTCCTGCCTGCTCTCTGGCGCCTGCCCAAAGGCTCGTGGTGGTCCTGCAGTGCTGGGAGGGCAGGTCCCCCCTGACCAGCCCCATCACCACCTGTAAGGTAGAAGGGTGCGCATCCAGACAGAAGTCTGTATCAAGAAGTCTGTATTTGGCCTGTATCAAGAGCAGTGTGGCCAGCAGGAGCAGGGAAGTGATGGTGCCCCTGTGCTCAGCGCTGGTGAGGCCGCAGCTTGAGTCCTGTGTTCGGTTTTGAGCGCCGCAGTATAGGAGGGACACTGAGGTGCTGGAGCATGTCCAGAGGAGGGCAACAAAGCTGGTGAGGGGTCTGGAGAACATGTCTTATGAGGAGCGGCTGAAGGAATTGGGATTGTTTAGTCTGGAGAAGAGAAGGCTGAGGGGAGACCTTGTTGCTCTCTACAGCTAACTGAAAGGAGGGTGTAGTGAGATGGGAGCTGGTCTCTTCTCCCAAGTAACTAGCGATAGGACAAGAGGAAATGGGTTCAAGTTGTGCCAGGGGAGGTTTAGGCTGGACATTAGGAAGATCAAACATTGGAACAGGCTGCCCAGGTAGGTGATAGAGTCACCATCCCTAGATGGGTTTAAAAGTCGTGTAGATGTGGTGCTTAGAGACACGGTTTAGTGGCGGACCTGGTAGAGTAGGGTCAATGGTTGGACTAGATGATTTTAAAGGTCTTTTCCAACCTAAACGATTCTATGATTCTATTCTAAGTCCTGGTAAGAGACCAAAGCATCCTGGGGGGGGGGGTGATAAGCCCACTGGGAACTGCTTTTCTGCTTGGGGTCACAGCCCCAATATGGGTCCAGGAGGTGCTTTTAGCCCATTTCAAGAGCACAGGCCTGTGTCTCAGTGAGGGGACGCTGTCCCAAGGCACGCCAGCGGTGGGCTCAGCGCTGCTCGTTCCCAGCAGAGCCCATGGGTCAGCACCAGTGACCTCCATCGTGGCTGACCTTGGAAGAGGATGGGGACAGGGACAAGAATGGGACGCATGGTCGCATGTGCGGTCGTGCAGTCAGCTCTGCAGCCCCTGCATGGGGCCGGGCAGCACGACGCTGCAGCCCAGCGAGGGAATAAGCTGTGCATGGCTCGGAGGGGGGGGCAGAAATTTCTCTAAGATGGTTCAAAATCCTCCTCCCGGGTCTCCATGGTGACCAGGAGCCTGTGCGGGCTCCGGTGCTGGGTGCAGTGGTGGAGGGCAGGTGGTGGCCATGCCTCTGGGGAGCAGAGCAGCTCTCCCGCTGGAGACTGCAGCATGCCAGGACTGAGCCGTGGGGTGGAGAGGGGCCCCATGGCCCCAGGAGCGGGACCGCAGTCTGCTCACACACCTCCACCGCCAGTACTCACACCAAGCCTGACAGCGAGGGTCAGGAGTTACGTGTCTGAACCTGGACTTCCACTCTCATCACATTTGCATGAGCACAAATTAGTTATCTGAGGTTTTGCCTTGTGTGGTTTCTGTTTATTATTTCCTCTCCACAAACATTCAAAGTGGCAAAAGCTGAAAAAAAAAAAAAAAAACCACTTGGAAAGAAACATCTATTCACATCCATTTTAAAAACCCTTTAAAATGTAAATCCTTCCAGCTTGAGTAATGCTGGGTAAAGAAATGCTTTGGTGCTGGGGGAAGCGATGCTGAATGTCACCGGGTGTGCAGAGAGGAGGTGCAGCCCCCGCTGCCGTGAGCGGCTCAGCTCCCCCCCCAGACAGGGGGAAGTGGGACTCCAGGGGTCCCAGGCCACCACGCCACCCCGTCCCCTGGGCTCTGTCCCAGGAGGCACATTTCTGTGCTGGCTTCTCTCCAGGGATGCTGAGTGGGCTGCCAATGACGGCAAAAAAAAATTTAAGATCAATAAAAGGAGGAGTAGAAGCAGAAGCAGGGGGTGGGAAGTGGAGGCATAAACCCCTCTCCCCCCGTTTCCCTTCCACCAGCCTTGCTCCGGGGCCTCTCCCGCTCTGCTGCAGGGGTCAGGTCTGGGACCGCTTGGTCGGGCCCCCAAAGCCGAGCTGGGGATGTCCCCACCTGCCCCCCATGAAACACCCTCAGCTTTCTGGCTGCTGTCATTCGCAGAAGCCCCCGGAGCTTTGTGTGTGGCGGTGATGCTCGTTAGTGCTCTTTGCATATATGCTAATTGTCAGAGAGACTGCTCTGGCATTTGTGCATTATTCTCGGGTTGCAGAGTAAATATAGCAGCGCAGGCTGGCGCAGTGCTCCGGGGCGGCACGGTGGCAAGGGACGTGGCACGGCAGTGAGGGATGTGACATAGAGAGGAGGGATGCTGCCCAGCCTCGGGGCGCATGCCACAGCCCCATGGGCACTGTCCAAGCACAGGAGGGCACAAGCCCATCCCCGCGCCTGCACCGCCTGGACCCTGCTAATGGCACGGCTTTAAAAGCTTCCCCAGAATACATTTAGACTCCCACTCCCTTTACCATCGCCTCGCTCCCCATCTCCTACATACAGATGCCAGCTCACGCGCGGTACTGGCTCCGCACGTCATCTCCCGCCTCCGCTGTCCCCCGTGCCCCCATGCCGGTGCCCACGCAGCCACTGCCACGCTCACCCCCGGGGCACCCTGACCCAGCAGCGAGCACCCATGGGAGCTCCCCATGGCACCGGCACCCAGTGTGTCAAGCAGGGTGCTCTGTGGGCTCGTGCAGAGACCCAGGAGATGAGTACAGGGTAGGCTGGAAGAGACGTGCCAGCCAAATTACGAGTTCCCTTGGAAGCCTTGCGGGCGCAGCAGTCGCCCTGCCCGCTCCCTCGGGGCTGCCAGCGGTGCGAGGGCTGCAGGAGCTGCACTGCTCCCTGCTTCCCCGCAGCCCCTCGCGCGGGGCCGTTGCTGCAGGTGCCCCCCTGGGTGCCCCGTCCCCTGCAAGGCTCATGTAACACCCACGAGCACCGGAGTCGTCCAGGGGCTGCACATCCCTTGGCTTTTTCACAAAAGGTCTGCAATGCCCCCAGCCCTGTGCTGGTGCCGCTGCTGGCCTTCCTGTGTCTGGATTTTAGTGCAATTCATGTTTTTTGAAGTTTTTTTTAATATAGGCTGAGGCCAGAGTTCCCCAGTTTGCTTCTGCAGGCAGGAGGGAGCTGGGAGGTGCTGGGAGGTGCCAGGGGGCCGAGGACCTGGTCAGTGCCGTGGGAGCAGGTCCAGCCTTGACCTGCAGGCACTGGCGAGGGGCAGAGCATCCCACTGCCCCCAGCCATCCCCACTTGCTGCTGCCCGTGTCCGTCCTGCCACTGCAGTTCCGCCCAATGGACAAAATGAGCTAAAAGAATTAAATCACCTTTTATTTTTAAGGCTGTGATTTTTCCATCTGTAGACTGGCAAATAAAACCCTTACAGCAGAGCAAAGTGAGAATTCCCAGATGCTCTCATGGGGCATGTTCCAAAAAACATTCATCCATCATACTTCGCCGCAGCCATACTCTTGGCATCTTGATGTGCTGCCTCTGCTCAGGGATGCTGCTATTTTAAGAGGAGGCTTTGGGGGAGCACACTGCCAGACACCCCTAATCCTTCTGAGAGGAGAATTTGGAAAGCAAAAATCTGGGGGCTCCTCCTTTCCTGGACCGTGGGGTCAGGGGTGGCAGGAAAGCGGGAGGAGGGGAACAGCGAGGCGTTGTGCTGCCCACAGATGAAAAGCCTTTTGTGAGCCCGGAGCAGCGGCATCGGCAGGGAAACATCGCCCGGTGAGGCTTCACCGCCGAGCAAATAATCACCACGGGGCCAGCACCACTCGGCGCCTTGCTGAGCTCATGGCCTGGGTGATTTCTTCTTGTTACGAGCACTGTTGTCTGATTATTGCTAACATGCAGAGTTATTGCTTCTTCAGCCCGTTTCTCCTGTCCCTCTCCTGGAGGCGAGCTCAGGGGCGTTCGGGTATCGGTACAGCAATGGAGCCAGGTCTCCTGCGATGAAGGACACGGTTCTGCAGTGTCGGTGTTTGGGATCACAGAGAGCAGCCCGGGAGAGCTGAGCTCCATCCCTGCTGGTTCATCCCTCGCCTGCCCGGGGGGGTGCCAGTCCCTTGCATGCAGCAGAAAGGAGAAGTCACCCCCACTCCTGCAGACAGTGGGGATGAGCTGCTACTCCCAGCAGGGACCAGACTGCTGAGCCAGGGCTTTGCATACAGCATGGCCATGCACAGTCATGACCATGGGGTGTTCCCAGGCGGGATATGGCGTTGCATCCCTCCCTGGCTCTGCGTAACAGCAGGGGGGCAGGGAACCCCCCCTAGACCAGCCGCAGCCCCCGTGTCGCCGAGCTCAGGGCTGAGCTGTGCTGCCCTGCGCATATGGGCAGTGCGTGGGCAATGTCCTGCTGAACACCACGCCGGTGCCAGGGGCATCCTGTGCTGCACCTTGCTGCCACCCCGGCTCCCCATCACAGCACGCTGTGCTGCCCGACCAGCCGTGAATTCCCTCTTCCCGGCAGGGTTGCAGCACAGCGGAGCTGGGTAGGTCTGAGAGCCGGGGAAGGAGAGAGACTCAGCCAAATTAACCGACTCATTAATTTGCACATTTGCACGCTGCGTATCAGCTATTTCCAGCGTGATGCTGCTGCCAGCGGCTGCATCCCACGCAGCCACCAGCCAGGGTGGGCAGAGCCACCTCCGCTGGGGCGGGGGGGGGATCGACTGCGGGTCGGGGTGCAGGGCAAGGTGTGAAACACAGCAAGAGCTCCTGCGTGGCCGGGAGGGGTTGCGCAGGCTGGGCCGGGACCCAGCTCGAATCGGGGCCACAAGCAGAGGTCGGGGTCATCTGCTGCCGGACATGAGCTGCGGGAAAGCAGTCCGGCTCGGCTGCCGTGCCGTACCACTTGGGTCTTCGGCAGGCGCCTCCTGCCATGGACAAACACGCGGCTGTTCCCAGTGGGTGGGCTGGCACCGGGGAGCCCGACCGCAGGCAGCAGCGCGGCTTTCTTCCCCCAGTCAATGTTTAACCAGGGTATTGATCCAGAGTGAAAGAGCTGCAGTGTGAGGGCTGGAGGGGCTCGGGCAGACACAGGGACAGACAAACATCCTTCTGAAGCTGTTCCCAGAGCACACCCTGACTTTTTTCCCCTCTGTCCCCAAAGAGCTGGCACCAGTCACAGCCGATAGCGCCCAGGGGAGCACACGCACGACGTCTGCAGAGCCTTGGGCGGCTCTCGTGGACCAGGCGGTGCCCTGGGCTCCCCCCAGCTTTTCATCACACAGGGGTCTGAGCGTCTGCGTCCTCGCCAGCCCCAAACCATGGCAATTACCACCCCATTAGGTACAGGCACCCACAGCATCGGTGCCCCATGCCTGCCCTGCTCCCGAGCGGCATCTCCATCCCAACAGGCGTGAAGAACCTGGAAAACACCAGGCAATGTCCCAGCTCTGCGGCAGATCCATGTGCCGATAAAAACATGGTGCAGACCCATGGCCAGGCCTGATGCAAATTTAATTGAATGGGAATGAGATATATTTTATGTCCTTAAAGCACATTAAGTGCTTGGAAGTTAATTGGTATTTAATTAGCATAAATTAAGCTCTTTAATAATACTCAGGGAAAAACAACGCAGTATTACAGATGCTTTATTAAAAGTCACCCTGACAAATTAAAAATGAATGTGCTGAACACATCAGCAGCAAAACAGGGAAGCACATGCGGCCGTGCACGGGCCATCCCCCACCTCCTGCTCCCTGCGCCTGGGGACCTCGAGCAGTGGTCAGCAGCATCACCGCCCCAGTGCGACCATGGCCCCTCACCCTGCACCCGCTGGGAGAAGGGCCCTGGAGCCGGGGTGCAGGAGGGAGCCGGGGTGCAGCAGGGAGCCGGCCCCATGCAGAGGCAGCTGCAGCCATAAGCGTGTTTCCTGCGGCGTCGTGGAGCCGTGCTTCCTCTCAAAAGGGGAAGGTGGGCACCCGTCGCACCCGACTGCGGAAGCTGCCTGCAGCCCCAGTCCCGCAGAGGTCTGTGCGCCGAGTGGGGGCCAGGGCAGGTTGGGGCTCCCACGGTGGCTCCCCACAGAACCCAGCTCCCACCAGCACCCGCGCCCCCCAGGGTCCCTCTAGGAAGGAAGCAGCGACTTTGCTCCTTGTGTGGTTTGGCATTTTTTTGGTGGCGTTGCCATGACAACCGTCCTAGTGACATCTTCATGCTATTTGTCTCCTTCTGTGGGTTGCATCATTTTCCTTCCTGAATGAGCAGCTGCCTGCACCCCGGCTTACCTGGGGCCTGTGCTGCCCACCGTGGGGTACCCTGTCCCCCTGCCCAGCCCCGGGAGAGCTGCCTGCGGGAAGGGTTGCAGGCAAACTTACACACGCACCGCGTCAGGGATGCTTTAATTCAGGCATTTCCTCACTTCAGCATCTCTACAACGTTGTGCATTTCTAAAAAAGAATACAACTTTGTGCGTGTATGCGTGCATGTATGGGTCACCTCCTGAGCGGGGAAAAAAGCAAGCAAGCTGAAAATAGTAAGGTGACATTGTGCAGGGCTCTGCCAGCCCCACGGGGACAGCAGAAAGCCAGGAATGTCCTCCCTCCCACAGCAACAGCTTTTCTGCCTCTGCGTGGAGCAGCCCATGAGAAGGGGTAGGAAGCATCTGCTTTGCCCAGGGGTCTCCTCCAGGCGTCTCAGAGCCACATCAGTAGGGGCTGAGAAAGCAACAGGCATTTCCCAAGTTAAAAGTCTGCAAAATTAGGTGTGACTCAACCCAGGTAACTTGAGGGGTTCCCTGCTGGAGCTGGGAGTACTCGCAGTGACATTGGTGTGCCAGTTTACCACCCAACAAGCCCTCTGAGCAGTGGGGATGGGGTTCCTATGAATCCTCCCCTCCACGGGGGAGGCTGGGGAGTCCACACAGTGAGTCAGGGCAGAGCTGCCGTAGGGGACAGATACCCGGCTGACGTAAAGCTGCTGCGCTGGCTCCTCTCCCCCTGCCCACACAGCTCCATCACTCTCCTTCTGCCGACTCCGCCTGCTTATGGCAGCAGTTCCCTCTGCCAAGGCAGCCCCCTCACCGGGGCTGGGCAGCTGGGCAGCCCCCTTCCCTCACCCCTGAGCACTTGTCCTCTGGCAGGGGACGGATGGACCCAGCCCAAACTCTTGGCAGATGCTCTCCTGATGCTGAGAGGTATCCTAGAGATCAGCCTGTGGCCAAAGCTCCCTCCTCCCATCGCCCCGCTATGTGACAGCCCCCGTGGGGCAGGCCACAGGCAAGAGCCGATTGGCATCATCCTGGACCTGTGCGAGGGACAGGAGCCGACCCACGGCACAAGCTGGAGGAGCACCCTGCTGTGCTGGGGCACGGACTCCCCGTGGGCTGGATGCTGGTGGAGAGAGAGCACAGACGCTGGGCTGGGAGACAAATGCGGGAGCTGGTGTTGGGCAGGGTACGGAGCCTCGCAGAACCCACCACCACGGTGGGGGCTGGGGACATCCCAGTGTGTGCCAGGGCAGAGGAAGCTAGCTGCATCAGGCCTCAGAATTGTCATGAAGAAGTTAGAAACCAATTGGTGTCAGTGCTGGCGAGCGATGCCGCACGGTCCCCAGGCACGCCTGCTTGATTCAGCTTCTCGCCACCTTAGCAGGATTACAGCAGGCTCCTCACAGGGCATTTGGGAATCAGCAGCTCGTTCCGGGGAGCCAGAGATGCTCCTGGAGAGCAGCCCAGCAGCAGGCTGCCAGCCACAGCCACACACACCAGACACCCTGAGCGCGGGGCAATGGTGCCCACCCCGGAGAGCACAGGGCTCCCCAGTGCTGCAGATGCCCAGGCACAGCCCTGGTGGGATGGATGCCGTGCACGGCCGATGCCAGGGGAGGCTGGGACAGCACAGGCACTGGTGTGGATCAGAGGATATTCCTGGTGAGCCAGTCCTGCAGCCATGGCAAGGGCTGGCAGAGCCCTGGGGACCAGGGTGGGAGCGGTGCTGCCCGGCCCTGCCGCCAGCACAGGGCTGCCTGGTTCAGCTGGGCTGCTTTCCATCATCCCTGCAGAGTCAAGCGAACCATCTCCTGAGCACAGGCTGCCTGGGAGATGCAGAGGGGAGGTGGGATGTCGAGGAGCAGGGGGCTTCACACCGGCTGTGCTGAGTCACACCGGCCACCCGCGGCAGGTCAGCAACAACGGCATGCATGCATCCCCACACCTGGCATCACTTCAGGAACAGGCGGGTGCTCTGGTCGCCGAGGAGGAGCCTTTGGGGAGGTAAAAGAGAGCAAAACTCGGGGTCAGCATTTTTGCCATTGCAAGTGTGCAACAGAAACACAGCAACAGCACCAGCCCAAGCCTGATTTACCCCACAAGAATGGATGGAGCAAACGTGGATTTGGAGACAGGCTGGATCTTTGCTGTTGCCCTGTCCTCATGGGAAGGAGAAGGGGAGGGAGTCTCTCACACTTGGACATCTCTCTGGAAAAGTGGCTGCTTGTAGCCTTGACCCAGGGAGCAGGGAAGCAGCCAGGCGGTGTGTAGGGCAGAGCCCCCAAGGAGATGGCAGGGTGGGAAAGGGGACGGGTCAGCCTGCATGGCTTTGCTCTCCTTACTGCTGAGGGCATCACGTACCTCACCAGCACGCCAACGAGGAGGGCAGCGACCATGGGTCCTACCCAGTAAACCCAGTGATAGTCCCAGTAGTTTGCTACCAGAGCTGGCCCAAAGGCCCTAGCAGGATTCATGCAGGCTCCGGACACGCCACCTCTGTAAGAAGAACAAACCAGCTGCATCAACCCTGCGGGACACAAGACCGGCACCCGTCCCCTTCGTTGCCTGGACAAGGTGATGCACAGGCTGGGAGGGGGTGATGGGGACGGGGGGCAGCAGCGTACCCCTCCTGGGGGCTTCTTGCCGGGGGTCTGGCCCTGCTCTGGGTGGGTGGCAGGCTCAGACCACCCCGGCCCCCATCCTGGGGACAGTTTGCCCTGGCAGTGTAAGGAAGCCCAGACCCGAGCGGCTGCTCTGCTGCAGCACAGGGACCAGCCCGGCCACCACATCTGCGGCTGTCAGGCACTTGCCTTTGCTCACCAGCGTTTCCAAGCTATCCGGGAAAACCCGGCACAGGGTGGAAGCATGAGTGCCGTGTCTATTTTGGGGCTTGCCGGGAGCCGGGCTTTTAAACAGGGAAAGCTCCACACCACGCGTAGGTAGCGGAGTGGGGCAGGAGAGACAATAGCGTTTACAGATTAAAGAAAACTGCAACAGATAAATATTTGCGCACGAGGTTTGTGCAGTGTTTAAATAAGAGCTCTGAATCCCGCTAGAGGGGGCACTGCCTTAACTAAACAACCTATTAACATTCATAATTGTGTGCACTCGTTAACTGATTGCAGTGGCACAAGACCCAGGCTGCTCGCCCGAAACACCTGCCTGCGCCGGGGCTGAGCTTGGCAGCGTTTCCAGCAGCCACGAGGACACGGGGCGAGGAACGGCTCCAGATAAACCCTCTCCTGTTTGCTCAGGGCTTCCTACAACAAACACCGCCCGTGCGGCCTTTCGGTTTTATCAGCCCGTAGCAGGTGCTTGCAAAGGCTGCTCTGGCTCAAGCGCCACGCGCTGGGCTCGAGCCACCGGCCTCTCCTGCAGCCCAGCAGCTCTCCCCCAAAATGTCAGGGGGCCAGGGGGCTCACTCGCCAGTGTGCTCGGCCATCCTCTGTTTCCCTGGCCAGCGGGTCCTGTGCTGTGCTGCCAGGGGGCACATCCCATCTCATGCCACCGCATCCCACCCCATCCCAGGCGTGGGCACTCTCTCCTCCCCGGTGCAGGGTGCAGCAGCAGCAGCGGCGTCAGCCGAGGAGGGAGGGGGAGCCCTGATGTGGGGAGCTGCTGCTTAGAGCTGCCCGCCCTGGGCTCTGCTCAGCCAGCACCTCAAGGAGCTCTGAGCACCAGCTCCATCCCCGCAGCCCGTGGTCCCATCCTAACCCCCTGCCCAGTGACAGCGGCTGCTGGAGCAGATGGCACGGGCTGGCCAGTGGGAATGCACATGGGGAGAGGACTCGCTAGCTCACCCCGCCAGGATGTTGACCGTGACTGTGAAGCCGATGCAGAAAGGTGCCAGCGGGGTCTTGGTCTTCCCATTGATGGCACCCATGCAGGCCACGAGGACCAGGAAGGTGGTCATGACAATCTCACCCACGAGGACGGAGGGGATCTGCTCGTCGGCCGCGATGCTGCTGAAGGCTCCTCCGCTGGCATTCACGTACCGCTCGGTCGCCGCCACGGCCTGCACGGGGGGAGCCCTGTTTGTGCTGTCCACGCTCCATATTGTGGGCTTTAACGGGCATATGTGCTCACTGTCAGGACAGCGTGGGCGGGCGTAGCATCAGGTTAAAGAGGAGCTAATCTCATCACTTTCCTCCTGAAAGCCAGCCCTAAGCGCCTGGCAAATATAAACTCATTAGCGAAGCCTCTTAGCATCTCCTGAGATAATGAGCCAGCCACCGCTCTCTCCCGGCGGAATGAGCTTCACCCAGTCACCGAGGGGGTTGCAGTGGCCAAATGGCATCCTGCTGCTGGGTGCGGGCTGCCTGGATGCTGGGAATGGGCAGCACCAAACATAAATTAACCTTATAGCACAGTGTCATAAGTAGTACCACAGGCAAAGACCGTACGTGAATATGGCTGGAGATGCAGAGGTACCGTGCATCGTTCTGTGCCTCATTAGCGCACCATAGCAAACCTCCGGAGAGCGGCTGCCATCGAGAATTAATTAGCCGGGCCCCACTGCACCATGCGGAGGCGGCACCCCCACATCTGCGTGGCACTGCCAGACTCAAGCCTGCAGCGGGGAGAGAGTTGTCTGAGTCCTGCAGTCAGACCATGAAAGACCTGGGAGGAGGAACCGGGTGCCCTGGCCCCAAGCGCCAGACAAGCCCCACGCCCACGCAGCAAACCTCTGAGCCCTATCACCTTGTGAGAAACCAGCGCTCTTAATTATATGTAGAACTGATGCACCAAGACCCCCTCGCCCTCCCCATCACACGCGCTGCTGCTGGAGACCCCGGGGCTGGGCAGCAGGTTGGGGCTGGCCAAACCAGCTCTGGCAGAGCAGGGGGGAGCCCCTGTACCCCAGTGTTAGCCCTGGTTAAAGAGACTCCCCGGGTATCCGTACCTTTGCCAGGCCGGCTCCTATCGTCCCTCCGCAGAGCTGGGAGACCCAGTAAGGAATGAGCATCGTGATGTTCAGCCCACCGACCAGCCACACGCCCAAGGACACGGCAGGGTTGAAGTGGCCTCCGCTGCAAAGGAGAGAGGAGCGTCAGTGAGGGGTTCATCCCCAGGGTGGGGGTTCAGCCCCAGCACTGGGCTCCCTCCTGGGGTTATCCAGCGCTGCGCTTGCCATGGCCCGGAGCCGCAAATGCTTTTTCAGTCCTTCCCATGAGAAGGTGCTATGCACTGCAGAAGAGCAGAATTCGGCCATTTCCTTTCTCCACACTTACTGCTTCGAAGCAGCAGCATCTTCACGCTGGGTACCCAACCCCTCCTACAGCGCTGGCAGGGGCAGGAGCTGCCCTGGTGCAGTTTCAAGGACAGGGTTTGGGGCTGGGTCTCTGGAGACCCCCAAGTGCTTCCAGGAGCTGCCACAGCACTGCCAGGGGAGGTGCGGGGAGAAAGAGTCTCTCCCAGCATTGCAGGGTGCCGCAGGCTGTGGAGAGCACCACAGCCCTGCCCCAGGTCCTGGTACAGGGGGGGTTACACCGCTGCCCCCCGCCTTCCCCAGCAAGAGCTTTGCTTGTGGCAGCAGCACGGCCCGGCCACCAGCGCTCTCTGGAGCAGCTCCTCCGGGGGCAAAGACTCAGGGAGGAAAGTCATTCCCTGTTACATCCTTGTGGCAGCCATCCCTGCTGCTCGGGGAAAGGAGGAGAGGTGCCGGCAAAGCCGGTACCCTGCCTGGGAGCAGCTGCAGGGAAAACTCGTTGGGAGAGCAGGGCCTGAATGTCCTTCCCTGAGCAGAAACCGGGGCCCAGAGCAGCCTCTCCCCAAGAAGCGCTTGGTGCCAACTCACAGACAGCCCAAATCAAAGATGGGAAAAGCAACAGAAATCCTGACTGCCGATTTCCCTTGCTCTGATACTAATTTCCTTCGCTAACTGCCCTGGTGCTGCTCCTTGCGCAGGGGACACGTCCCCCCAGGAAGGCGGGGAGCGGGACAAGCGCTGTCGGGCAGGGCTGAGGCCACCTCCCGGCTGCTGGACTCTGCTGGGATTTTCAGGGTTTATCTCCCTCTGCTCGATGCAGAAGCAAAGGCACACAGGTCTCTCCTCATCCCTGCGGGCTGCCCACCACGGCCCCGTGAAGGGCTGGCAGCAGCCGGCGCTCGCCTCATTATAGGACCTAAATCATTCATCTTGAAGACCACGTGTAAGACAAACTCAGATACCTTCTAATTAAAACAGATTACCACGAGACACGCGTTAATGAACAAGTTTCATAACCAATCAGCCCTAATAATAATTGCTGGTGAAGCCGATGAGTCAGAGTGTCTAGGAACTATAATTACATCTTATTCTTCAGCTGTAATTAAAGACCCGTCATACGAGAGCACGAAGTTGTGTTGTTTAGGCTAGCAAATATCTCGGCCGGACAGGGCTCTGGCTGCAAACACCCCCAGGATGGGTGGGAGCCCGCAAGCTAAAGGAGGACCTGTCTGCAAGTAAAACCCAGCCAGAGCACCCGGCAGCCCACGGCGTGGACGGCAGCCCGGCCAGCGAGCGCTCATCCCGAGCCAGGCTCCTCTCCAGCCTCTCTGGGCACAAATGTCTAAAACCCGACTTTAGGCTAAAACATCTCCCTGCCCAGGACCCTGAGCCAGCTCCTCCTGGCTTCAGAGCTAACGGGGACGCCCGGGATGCCTCTGCAGCCCCTCGTCACAAAGGTCCCCCGTGCCGCTCCCCTGGCCTGTGGCTTCGCTGTGCCGAGGGCTCGGGGTGCAGCCGCCATCTGGCACACGCACCCCGGGTCACTGCGTCCGGACTGCACAAACCTCACCTTGCAGCATTATCCCTGCTAATCGGGCGCTGATAAATTATCAGTCAGTTTGCTCTGGACTCTGGGGCTCACACACGAGCCTGGCCAAGCCACCCTCCCCGGTCGGGGGAGGTTTGTGTCCCAGCCCCGGCACGTCGGGGGGCACAGCCCCGAGCTGCACAGAGCCAACCGGAGGGAAGGGAATGAAACTCCACAGGGACCGTTTCAGCTTCTTCCTTCAGGATAAATCTGTATCTTAGGGTCAAACAGCACCATTTTCAACGAGCAGGTTTGTCTAAATGTTGCTTTTGAGGAACTGAAACCAATTGTAAATAGAATCCAAATTTTTCATCTGAAAATACACAGGAGAGTAGAATACTCGGGTCAAAATGTTTCATTCTGACATCCTTTCCAAAGGAATACTTTTGTTTCAGCTTTGACCATTTTTATTAAAAGGGGATAAAAATAAAACATTGCAATCAAAAGCCAAGCAAACTCCCCCAAACCCAAGGCGCTATGGATGACCACCACCTAAGCAGCCACGCCGTTATCCGAGAGGCTCAATGGCAGTGCGGCATTGCCACGCTCACCAATACTTGAACAGGAAAGATCCTAAAGGCAGCGTGGGGCGAGACACAAGCATCTCCTCCTGTCCACGCATGGAAACCACGCCAGCACCGGCAGGGACCATGCCACCCCCAGGGAGGGGGTGCAGAGTGGGTGGTGAGGGGATCCCCTCTTACCTGATGTCTCCCAGGATGGTGACGGTGAGCCCCAGGGCCAGCCCGTGTGCCAGGGCGGGCTGCAGCCTCCCCGTGCCCTCCGCATCCTCGACCACGGAGAGGCAGCCGATGAAGATGAAGAGCGTGGTGCCCAGCAGCTCAGCCACGCAGGGCTGGACGTAATGCTCATACCAGTGAGGCTGGAAGGGCTTGGACTTGATGTCCATATCCATATCCATCATCGCCTCCTTTGCTGGGAAGTGACGACGCTCGGCAGTGGCCATGAGTGGGGCCGGAGCAAAACAGGCAGAGTCCTGGTCGCAGCCGGTCCCACGGGCACGACGGAGGAGATACTGTGGACCACAGGACTCAAGAAACTGGAGACGCACGCTCCTGTATTTGAGGGGCCCCGGTACAGGGATGAGGACCCTTGAGGAGCACCCTGCTTGTCCCGCTGATAGGCTGGCAGGCTCCCCTTGACCTGTATGAAGAGGTAGTGGATGGGAGGCTCTAAAAAATGGATTGGATTTGCATTGCTAAAAAAAAAAAAAAAAAAAAAGGGGGCAATAAAAGCTGATAGGCCAGCCCCTAGGAATATAAAAGCTCTTTATCACTGCCATTCCTTGGTTCAAGGCTTTGGGATTTTTTTCCCTGCAGTTTTTTTTGTTGTTGTTGTTGTTGTTATTTTAAGGTTTTCTGCCAAGACTGAGGATGTGATTCCTTTCATGTAGATACCCGGAGTGCTGGCACCTGTGCGAAGCCCAGCTGGACTGCTTCCCTGCGCGGCTTTTACCTGCTTGTGCTGCCAAGAGGTAGCATGTGCCCGAAGGACCGCAACATTGCAGGCACAGGAGCACGCACGGATCCAGCAGCGCCCTGGGAAATTGCTTACGTAGCTCTGGGGAGGGAAAAAATCACTCCTTGTGAAAAATCACCCCTGGCCAAGGCTTAGTTCTCTATAATTAAGTCTGAGCCCAGGCATAACACAAAAGACCAGAGCCCTTCCCAGCTCGGTGCAATTGAGAGCCCCGAAATGTGTGTGGAAGGGGATGCTTGAGGAGCAAGGGGGAATGCTGCATGTCGGGAAAGGGTGGCCAGAGTCACCTCTCTGACATGGGGGAGGCAAACTGAAGCCCCTCGGAACCAGCCCAGGACTCAGAACAGTTAGGCGCGGAGGGCAAATGCTTCCTTCAAAAACTGCTGGACATTGGTACCTTTGTGTATGGCAAACATGGGATTTACTTTGTGTTACTACAGTAACACTTAAGGGGCTTTAAATCCTTAGAGATAGCAGTAGCACCGTGAGACATATTGCTGAACCTCTTCCTACAGACCCCAGCGAGCAGGTAAAGTGAGGGATTTGCCTCAAGTTACAAGGAAGCCTGCCTGAACCACAGTCACAGAATCACCGGGGTTGGAAGGGACCTCTGGAGATCACCTAGTCCAACCCCCTGCCAGAGCAGGGTCACCTAGAGCAGGTTGCGCAGGATGGCATCCAGGCGGGTTTGGAATGTCTCCAGAGTCGGAGACTCCACCACCTCTCTGGGCAGCCTGTTCCAGTGCTCTGCCACCCTCAATGTAAAGAAGTTCCTCCTCATGTTCAGATGGACTTCCCATGTTCAAGTTTGTGCCTGTTACCTCTTGTCCCATCACTGGGCACCACTGAAAAAAGACAGTCAAAGCTGATTCCTCTGAACCTCAGCCCACGTCCTGCCCAGAGCTCCTAAAGCAGGATCAGCCAGCTCTGATGGTCTGTATCCCCCTTGCACTGCTCTCAAATAAAAGATTGCTGGCGAGGGTGCCTAGGGATCCCCTGGCAGCTTTGAAAGTTGTCATCGATCCGATACTTAACCCAAAACCTCCCCAAAGCCCCACTGCACCCTGTAAGGCATCACCGCCTGGAAAGCCAGACTGAAGGCACAGCAGAGGCCGTGGAGCTGCAGCCTGGCAGGGGACGCTGGGCACCACCGCACTGCCCGTGCGGCGACGGGCACGGCAGAAATTGCCCCGGGGATGCCAGCGCATGGGTCTCCGCAGCACAGCTTGTGCTGAGCAGCAGGAACGCGCCTGCCCATCTGAGCGGCATTGCACCTCCTTGAGCAATCGCCTGCAGTGCTTCATGTTTGTGGTGGGTAATTAAGGATTGGGGTTTATAGATTTTTTTTATTTATTTTTCCCCCCCCCCTCTCTTGTAAGCAAGGGTAAAGAACACCACGGATGTTTTATGATGTTTTCACAAGACACTGGGGATGGGAAGGAAATTTCCACTTGCCTGTCCCAGGGAGGGCTGTTGCTGGCCACACACCAGACGAGGTTCAGGCCAGAGCGACGAGGGAATCCCAGTTCAGGCACCTCTAAATGAGCCTCTGTCAACTCATTTCCCCTCCTGAGAGCTTGTTTCCTACAGACAAAAGGTCTTGGCAGCAGGTTATCAAAATCACTGGAATATGGGGAGTAAGTGGTGGGGTTGGGTGGTCCTTGGGGCTCCTCTTTGAACCCCCTGCACGGACGTGTGGAACAGGAAAATACCTGATTCAATCTCGTCAGCTCACAGAGCATGGTCACCTGGAGCCAGTTTCCACCAGGTGCACAGAATCCACCCGCCACCACGTGTCCCAGCGCAACCAGACGAGGGTTTCATTGGGAGGGATTTTAACTCGGGCACAAGGAATCCAGGTTTCATTTATTTTTCAGGGTATTTATTATGAGAGAGAAATGTAACACGTATCCAGGTTTCATCTGATGCTTCTTACCAGCAGCTCTCAAAGCGCTGTACAAACGATGTCAGCATCACATCGGTGCACCGGGACGTGGCTGGGCTGCCCCGGGTTGCCGGCAGTGCTGGGCAGCGTGGGCAAGCCCCGGGAGCCAGTCCCCGGTCTCTGCTGCCCCTTGGCCAGGGCAGAGGCAGCAAAACGGTCCCTACCAGACGCTGCTGTGGGTACATGGGGCAGGAAGGCTGCCGATGGCAATGCCATCACGCCTGGACCACGGCCATAAAGGCTGCTGCAGATGTCTCCCAGCGGAGCGAGGACTTCGGAGCACTGGAAGGTCACAACTCAAAAGTGAAGATTAACCCCGCGTCCTTGGCTTTTAAACATTTACCATTATTGTTCGGGGAGCAGGGATGTTTGCCTGAGCCTTCTAGAGGAAATGCTCTGTGTTCAGGCAACAAAGGAATTAATTATTACTAAGCACAGGGCTGAAACAACAAAACAGAAGTGTGGTCTTGAGGGAACGCGTTTCCCCCGTCGGTCGGAGCTCCAGCCAAGTGGCTCCGCAGCAAGTGCCAGCGCTGCCTGCGCTTCGGAAACATTTTTTGCAGGGCCACGGCTGACGTGCCGCTAACTGAAGAGTTCGGTTGGCAGTTTCTTGCCTTTCTTCCTGGAGTCCAGGGAACGCTGCTGTTCCCTAACCGCTGCCTCGGTGTAAGGACCGTTACAAGGGAAAATAACACATGTAATTCAACTTAACCTCAAAAACAGGGACAAAAACAAAACAATAAAATAACGATGATTTTTTCAGCACCTGTCAGCTGTGGCTCCTAAAGTGCTCCCGAGTGCATAAATCCTACCTGAACCTCCTGAGGGACAACTGAGGCTGAGCGATCACGTGGCTCATCCCCAAACGATCACAAAGGGGCAGAACTGGACCTGGCAGCGTGGGAGGGCAGGCAGGCAAAAAACGAACCAGCCACACAGGAGGTTTTCAGCCGTGCTACGCTGAGAAATGCCAGAAGAGCGTGCAAGACAAAGGGACGTAGAGTTGTTCAGCATGGTCAGAAAGTCACACCACCGGCAAGACGACCATGGGCAAAGCAAGGAACTCCGGACTGAGGGGTCCGCTGAGGTTTGAAGGGAACAGCGTCACCTCAACACACTTGGGGCTGCCTCGACTCTTCCATGCAGTCAAAGGTTTACAGCAGCAAAACACATGATCTATATCTATCATGACGAATTGGCAGAGGTGGTGTTGGATTTCTCTTATGTTTACCCTGAACTGTGGCTTTGCTGCACTTAAAACTCTTGAGCATAGTACATTTTCCGTAACACGTAATAAGCGATGGCTACAGACCCAATTTAAGCTACATCTCAGTCCAACGTTTCTCCTATGCCATGCTGAGAAGAGGCTGCTCCAGCACCTGTCTTTTGTTTAGAGGTGCCACTAACGTGCAAAGAAAACAGCCCTGCTCTTAGGGCCCTTTGCCCCGCACGAGTAAGATTAAGTACTTGGCACTAAGGTTTGCTCAGTAAGCTTGATAGAAACTACGCTCGTGGGAAAAGGCGTGGGGATGAGAACAGATAAATCTGTTCATATTAGCAGACACTTATTTTTGTCCTTGTTTGTGCTTGCACCGATTTGTTAAATAAGTGACAACAGCAACTGTGTCAATTAGTACAGGAAATGGTGGTACGGAACAAGCAACAGCTTCGAAAAATCCTTTTTAGGAACTGTAGAGAACATTTGCCACGTCCATCTCTCTGGACAGAAAAGTCAAAACACCGTTATTTTATCCAGCCTCCCCGCCCCATACTTCATTCTGTTTCTCCCTGCTTCACCATGCAGATCTGCAATCTTTCATTTGCCTTTCTACACAATCGCGCCCAAACCCAAACCACCTAACCTCAAAAAAGCACTTAAACAGACACTTAAGGACATGCTTAAGTGCCGTTAACATTTAACAATGCTTAAATGCAGGACTTGAGCACATGTGGAGTCTCTGTTGAATAAGTGTGGTACATTTTATAGGACAGACATCCAACTGGATGGCTATAAAAAAGTTACAACAAAGTATTTTGGTGCTGCACAATGGTGGTGCTGCAAGGAAAGACCCCGGCATAGCCAGCACCCGTGGTCAGCTCTTTTAAAAAGCAATAAAGGCAAAGGCAAACCCATTTGACACTGCCTTATCTTTACAGTATTTATCTTGGAGGCTGATAGTCTTAATGATTACACAACTGTTACTGAATGAGAACTTGCAGAATTATTTGCAGCCCGTCGCAGCAACACAGGTTAGCTGACCTCTGCCCAGTTATAGATCCTACATTGCATAATAGTTTTACTTCAAATCGCTACCGTAATGCCTGAGTGCAGATGGAAATTTCCAAGGGTTCTTAATGCAGACTTACTGTTGTCTGTTAGAAAACAGGAACAGATTTGGGTCAGCGCTGCATACTCAGAGTAGCCTGGTTTTTGAGAAGGGAAAATAACCAGTAGGACAAAGTCACACTTAGACCTTAATTCTGGTATTTAACACTAAAATCCACCAAACTCCCAAAGAAGGGATGGATGCTCCTAGTCCCTTGCAGCATCCACATGTGCACATCTTCCCTGCAATTACCTAACGCTTGGCTCCTCATGACTATCCTGTAAGGCCGACTACAACGGAATATTTCCGTCCTCAATAACCGCATTTCCCTGCGCCCCAGCAGCACAGAGACCTGAAAAATCTTGTAAGCAGGAAAGGAGGAACTGGTAACTCTGCAGAGAAGCTTGAAGTGCTACGCGCTAAGCTAACGGCTTGTCATTCAGTTCCTAGAGCTGGATAATCCCTGTAAGGAAGTAAATAATCTAATTTTCTAGAAGGGGACTTCTTTTATCTATCTTTTAAGAGTGAGTAGGTAATGCTCAGGCATGGGTAACGCGGATTGAACACAGGCACAGTAAAAGTGTAATCATCTAAACTGTGGTTGAAGCTTGGACAGAGTGAGGATCAGCATCCAGGACTCAGCATGGAGCAGATATGAGGATTTTCTTGTACCTGTCGGGATCAATTTGTGACAGGCATCTCAAAGGCAGACAAGGACCACGTGCTCAGACTCCCTCAGTTTGCCATGGCAACTGGAGTCAGCATCCTCGTTTGGCAAATGCTTCACAACCACAGACGCAGGGAGAAGCAGAGAGGATTAACAGCATCTTGCCTCAAGAACAGCAAGTATGACCAGGCACAATTCCTCCGGCTGCCCCTTCCTGTTACCCACATTCCCTGGCAGAGCTCCTTCAGCAGGACCTTCATCCCCCCCAGGCACCCTGCAGCCCAGAGCCCGGGACTCCCAGGTCAGTCTCCTTTCAAAGCCCCAGGTAGGGCCACAGGCAGCTTGGCTGTCATCCTCACTGGAAGTCCCATGTCACCCACGCTCTCCGAATGTACGGCACACAGGAGGGACAGCCCGACTACCCACCCTGCAGTCAAAACAGAGCAGAAGGAGAGGGGGAGAGATGCAACTTTTCAGGTGCTCCACAACCCATCAGCAACATAGCGAGGAACAACATGACAGGCTCCTCGCCGTAGGAGACTTGCAGGAGAACTTTTCCTATTGATGACACCAAACCTCCTGCTGTTACTACTTTTACACTCATAGAAACCATATTCAGTAGGAAAGAGGAAACTAGTTCAAGTACTTTTAAGTGATCTTCAACAGAACGACACAGGTGTGGCTATGACATGGAGACCAGAGCTAAATTCAGAGTGGATACGAGATATCCCAGTGGCAAAGACGACAGTGAAGTGCCCTTATCTAGAGATGGGTACCAGCCAGGTCTGGCTCTCAGCCTCTTCAGCCCGCACCAAGAGTCGCAGGCAGCGACTCCACCGCAGACACCAGCCAGCGAGCTCCTGCACCATGGCCAGGCAAAACCCTTCAAGCACCAGGGGAAGCTGCCAGCGGGGCAGGAGGTTGCAAAGGGAACAATCGAGCTCCTGCACCATAGTCGCCTGGTTGGGGCAACGCAGATGACTTTCGCCTCGCAGTTCACTCAAGCTTAAATGATTCCCATCCCCATCCCCCCCTTCCTCCCTTTAAACAAATGATTTGCAGGGATGAATTTCGTTATTCTGTCAGAATCAATCACCCGGGCAAAAGGCTGGGCTGGGAGCAGAAGACAGAGGCGGAGATTCGCCGTGCAGCTCCGGGAGCCACTGCTGACAAGCAGAGCCACACAAAGCACGGCAAGCAGCAGCAGAAGGCAAAGGCCATCTCTCCTGGCTAGAAAACGTTTCTCAGCCTTTTTCAGCTCCTGGCTTTCCAACAAAGTAGCATTGTTTCAGCAGCACCAGGCACTCTCCAAACCCAAATACTCCCTGAAGAGAGGTGAAAAGATTTATTTATTTTAGTTAGCGTAACCACGAGAGCTCGAGTGCCCGCACCCATCCTCCCCCCCGCGAGCTCCAGAGGTATCACAAATTCCTTTGATCCTGCTGTAACCCTGAAGCACAAGATGACCTACTTTCTTCACCACTGCTGGCAGCCGAGCTAGAAGAGACTCTTCAAGAGTTCTTGCAGGAATGATTTCCCTTCTCCTAGCTGGATGCTGAACTGCTTAGCGGAACAGCCGCAAGATGGAAAGTCGGACTCATCTAGGTGAAGATTGAACAGGGCACCATCGTGCCTTTCATCCCACGGCACCAGCTCTGCTCCTATGCCACGTTCTTCAGTGCTTCCCTCAGATGAAGAAATTATACAAGAGCCTAAAATAGAAATTGATGAGCAGAAATTCCACCAATATCTGCCTCATGCTAGCAGAGACATCTTTTCCAAACACAGAGAGGATGAAACTATGAACAAGAAGATGACAAAAAAGACTGACTGATAGAGCACAGGACCGTCTCCTGTAGTGAGCTGCATTTAAAGCCCGTTGATATGAAAAATGCAACAGCTCAGTGGTCGCATCTTAGATGTCGACCAGTTCAAAGGCAACAGATTTGTTTGCTCCAGCGCAGGTAAGACCTCAGCTTGGCTCCCACTCATAAAAATACGTCACAAGAGGCTCAAGGAACATGTCCTCAAAAGGTGCCTTGCCAAAATTAAATTGACGGCAGAGATGGGGCTTTTATGTTAGTATGTATTAATTCATTTTATTCAAAAGAAATCAGCAGGATAGTCTTGTTGCCACAGAGCAAGCATTAGTCACTGCACAAGAAGACTCCAGCAGTGCAGAGGGGGTTATAGGGCTTTCAGTTTGTTGGTGTTTTTTTTTTAATCCCTGGTTCTTACTAACAGAGATATTAACTGTCAGGTAACCTGTCAAACTTAGCTATGAGCATACTTGTGACACTACACATTGTCTCAGTTCCCCCATCGTCATATTTAAGTACCTTTGACTCAGCTATTTCAGGTACTTTTTGCACATTAATTCAAACCAAGAGGTTTTTCAGGACAGACAAAACCTTTCACCCAACACAGGTAATGCTAATGCCAGCAAGTCAGATCAGAGATGTTTGTGGACAGGGATCAAGGAGCAGAACATCAAAGAGTACTGCAGGCAGAATCAGGTATCTCGTCAATGCCATACCGAGGAGTCTCCAATACCGAGAGGTTAGTCACCCATTAATAAGTTCTTACTCCATAAACCACAAGGAGGAAAATTGCATCTACATGCATACACAAGAAAGTAGGAACTAGCTTTTATATACACTAGAATGAGAACTTTGAGAGGTCATCAGAGAGATTCGAGGAGAGTTACATATGCGATGAGGCTGGAAGGGAGGCCAGATCCGGCTCCTCATGGCTGGAGAGCAATGGCATGGCAGTCACCACCATGCTTTGTTCCAACAGGATCCCCTGCCAGCCACCCGCAGGGATGCAGATTTCATGTGGCTCGTTTCCAAATGACGGAAACGCCTCTACAACAGGGTTAACGCACACTGGGAGGACAGAGCAGGTATAAGCCTGCTCCCAACCGATACCGATCCTGCTGATTAAATAAAAGCATCAAATCCCATTATCTCAGTTCACCTGAAGCAAATGGAATCTCAAATACACCACCAGATGGTAGAACAACAGGTCCTAGCTCAACCACATTCCCCAAGCGCTACAGTCCACGCTGAAGGTGGAAGAAGTAAAACATTTACTGTTGTCCCATCTCAGGAGCACCTTACTGTTTCTTCAAAATGGAAACAAACCAATGAGGTGCCCAATCTCTAGTCACGCTTTCATAACATCACGTCTCTGATCTAGCAAATGAGTTTGCAAGAGAGCACGCGCCCCACAGGAGCAAAGCTCTCATGTGAGTCAGAGCATCTGTAGGTGGGAGGCCCTCATATGCTACAAGCTCATTAAAAGCAAGAAAAGCAACTTAATGGTCCACAGCATGATCCAAGATGCAGTACTGATGAAGTCCAAAAAAGTTTGAAGACGGCAGCATCCAAATAAAAGACTTACCAGTATTTAGACTTGGGAAAACAGCCTTTGGGGGAAAGGAAAAGGGCTGGGTGGGGGTGAAGGGGCATGAAGAGAAGACAAGCACCTCAGAATCCCAACCTAAACACACAGCTGTGATATGGCAGTTCTTTTGGGAACTCAAATGTAGAAAAACAACAACAAAGAAAAAAAAAAACCAAACAACCCAAAACCCAATAAAAACCACCAACAACCCAGTCCAAACCAACTGTCAACAAAGAGATCATCTGTTTTAAAGCCATCACAATTTCAGACAGCTCAAGACACGGACTAGCAAAGACGAAAGAAAGATCAGGGCTAAGTATATTTTCAGAGTAATCACGCTTTAACTATCTATAGCCAAGCTTCTGGGCAGTATGAAACTGTGTTAGCAGAATTGACAAGTAAACTTTTGCTCGACTGTGGCTCAGTCAGTAGAATCAGACCCATCTTTCCATCAAAACTTCGTCTGGTTTCACGGGCAGCACATCCATAATAAAAACCTGCTGTTCCCACTGATGGTGACTAACAGCAAAAGAGGAGGAAAAAATGTTGCAAATATAGCAGAACTGACTGAGATTCTTGAGCAGTTTTACCTTTTCTCGAGCCCCTCTCTCAGCCCAGGAAGAGACTGTTGCCATTCTGTCAGTGTCACGTTAAAGTTCACCAGCCCTTTCAGCTGTCAGGCTCTGCCTCCTGAACAAAACCAGGACAGTACGGAGGGAGGACAAAGGCGTGTTTCTATAAAGAACCTTCCCAGTTTTTATGCTCTGAATAGGGACTGCAGATACAAATCTGCACTGGCAGTTTCAAATGTGGTTTTATCCACGTAATTTTGCCCTTGTGACTCTGATACTCCTGTCTTCTGGCAGTTATCAGAGTTGTCTTTACTCAAACCTAAGGTTCCAGATCTAATTTAGAGGTGAGTTTCTTGCACTGACCTTCTGAAGGGGTAGACACCAAGAAAGTAGTTGCATACCGGTATTCCTGTTTACGCCAGCCGAATATCTACTCTTTACACAGCTACGCAGGTTAACTCAGGAGAAACTGCACACTGAAGATGGGCCAGGAGGCGTGATGCTTTTATCTTCTTCCAGGTCTCTGGCATAAATGCTATGTTTAGCTAGGCAGTAAGTTTGGAGGACTCAGAGGTCTAATTAAGACAGATTCATAGATCCTTGTTGAATTTAGCTCCTTGGGTTCATGTTAGGGTAAGACAGAGCAATTGCACAGCAGGAATGAAAAATACTCAAAAACTCTAAGTAACAACAGTGTGAAACCAGAAGGCAAGCCCCAGAAGCTACAGGCCATTAAATACAGCAGGCTAATCGTCCCTGCTTCCCAAAAAGCAGAAAGGCTCATCAGCAAGCCTACCTCCCAATCTAGACAGCAGGCAAGTGCCGTGGGAAACACCCAGTAGCAAACCCTATAGTCCCTGGTTACAGCTGATGTGCTCAAGAAGGAATTTTGACGGTAAGGTGAAAAAAAATGAGCCATACCCTCCTGGTCTCATGCATCTGCAGAGAGAAAGGGTCAACACTAACGCAGACGCAGCTTGCACATGCCTCAACAGAAGAGGGGTACAGATAAGCCCAAACATCTAAAACGTGCAGTCATAAGCGTACCATTGATATTGTTATCTAGGAAGCAAAGGTTATAAGCTCCTTTCATAATTGCACGGTCCATCCCTTCCCTTTGGGGGCAGAGAGTTTATATGAACACTTTGCAAAGAGTGAGCAGAGCATTAACCAAATGTTTTATTTCTGTGCCTTGTCATTTAAGAAATCATCTTGACACAAACATAACAGGAGGTGGCCTGTAGCTACCAGTGACTAAAACCGGTGACTGAGAGAGAGGAGGGCAGTGAAGGGAAGGCCGTTTCTTTTTACTACTTCTGTTCCTCTGAAATTACGACTGCCACTTCTAAGAACTGTTCACTTTTTCTAGTATCTCAAAAATCTCTTTCCCTACACCTCCAGTCCAAGCCCACGCCAACTACTTCCAAAGCCAGGTATTCTTACAGTACAGGAAGTCACATGCAGTACAAAAATCATAGAATTGTCTAGGTTGGAAAGGACCTTCAAGATCACCGAGTCCAATCATCAACCTAACACTGCCAAAACCACCACTAAACCATGACCCTCAGCACCATGTCTACCCGTCTTTTAAACACCTCCAGGGATGGTGGCTCAACCAGTTCCCTGGGCAGCTTGTCCCCATGTTTGATAACCCTTTCGGTGACGAAATTTTTTCCTAATATCCAACCTAAATATCTCCTCATGCAACTTGAGGCCATTTCCTCTTGTCCTATCGCTTGTTACTTGGGAGAAGAGACTGACCCCCACCTCGCTACAACCTCCTCTCATGTAGTTGTAGAGAGCAGTAAGGTCTCCTCTCAACCTCCTTTTCTCCAGGCTACACAGCCCCAGTTCCCTCAGCTGCTCCTCACAAGACTTGTGCTCCAGACCCTTCACCAGCTTCGTCACCCTTCTCTGGACACGCTCCAGCACCTCAATGTCTTTCTTGTAGTGAGGGGCCCAAAACTGAACACAGTATTCGAGGTGCAGCCTCACCAGTGCTGCGTACAGGGGGGCAATCACTTCCCTAGTCCTGCTGACCACACTATTCCTGGTACAAGCCAGGATGCTATTGGCCTTCTTGGCCACCTGGGCACACTGCCAGCTCATACTCAGTTGGCTGTCAACCAATACCCCAGGTCCTTTTCTGCTGGGCAGCTTTCCAGCCACTCTTCCCCAAGCCTGTAGCACTGCCTGGGGTTGTTGTGATCCATGTGCAGGACCCGGCACTTGGCCTTGTTGAACCTCATACCATTGGCCTCAGCCCATCAATCCAGCCTGTCCAGATCCCTCTGTAGAGCCTTCCTACCCTCAAACAGATCAACGCTCCCGCCCAATTCCATGTTGTCTGCAAACTTACTGAAGGTTCACTCAATCCCCGCGTCCAGGTCGTTGATAAAGATATTAAACAGAACTGGCCCCAATACTGAGTCCTGGGGAACACCACTTGTGACCATCTGCCAATTGGATTTGACTTCATTCACCACAACAAATGGCTGCTTATGCTTGCAACTGCTTTAAAAATTACTCTTGGTGAGGCATTTGGTGAGAGAGGAAAAATGCAGTCACTAAATCAGACATAAACAGGACATTTCTAATGAGTAAGACACTAGTCAAATTATAAATACTAAACATTTATTATTTTTCTCATAGGAAGGTTGCAAGATTCAATTTCAAACACCAGGGCAAGATCTTTTGTTGCTGTTGGGATTTTGTTTGTTTCTTTCAAGGGAGAAGAAAGAAGAATGAGAAACTGGTGTAAAGATATTACCTGAAGCAGTGCAAACTTAGATTAATCTCTTTCTTACCTTTACCATCCCAGAGCTGAACTGCCAAGCTAAGCCCTTGCCAGTTAAAGAAAGCCTACTTTAACATCATCCAATTTCTTGTACATCACTGAACAAGAATCATGTCCCTCTTTCTTCTTTCCCCTTCCCCTACAACAACATACCTAGTATAGTGACAGCCTTGTAGCAATGGTAAAAGCCAGGAAAAAGCTAACATGGTGACACTTCATAAAATTTAACCTGAACCGAATGAAAATTAACAAGATTTAACCTTCATGATCAGCCGTGCACAGTGCAGAGATATCCAATAATGCAGCTCACCAGCATTGATTTTCCAGCTTCCTGTCACAAATATATTTCACACATCCACAAAAAGACAAAAGAGGAAAATCATATAATCCAAGAACACTTTACTTTCAGTTTTAAACTAAGGAAGGCAAGCTTTTAAATAGGAATTACCGACATCTTATGAAAGTCCGTCATTATATACCTGGGAATGGAAGGTGAATCTCGCCTCAGAGTGGGCAAAAAAGAGTCACTCCAACTACCAAAACCCAACAAGGACAATCAACATCAGTAGCACCCATCGCTTTCTGTACTGGCGCCGCTTACACAGATGCACAGACTGAAGTTGGCACATGCAAAGTCCCATCATTTCTGTGATCTTGTCTCAAGTAGAAAGCGGTCGCTGTGGCTTCTGGGCACACGGCTTCCCTCCAGTAAACACATTAGAATGTGATGTTTGCCAGACCTATTTGAAGAGAAAGGGGGGTAGGGGTGAGAAACAAGCATTTATTCTTATACTACCTGTACTTCACTACTATTAGGACAGTTAGACGCAGGAAGAAGAATTTGAGAACTTTTATTTTTATTTTTTTAAACTTAAATGTAAAGGATTTAGTGGCAGAAAATGAGGAAACAGGTTGAGCTATACTTTTTTAGCCCTTTTTTGATTGCGCTGCAGCAATTGATTTGAATAAGCCAATCTGAAGGAGTACTGAAGTTATTCATGGCAGAAGGAACACCACAGAGGCTGCTGCTGAACTAAGGGTCTGCTCATGAAATTAAAAACAGAAAGCTAGGAAAGTACCATTAATGAGGGTAGCAGATTCACTCTGGATAAAGAAAACCTGCTTTATATTAAGGCATATCCATGCATTATACATTTGATTATCTCCTTTGGGATTTCTCTTTTTTGATTTCTAAGATATGCTGTGTCACTTAACCTCACTACCCAAAATTGTCCTAAATACTTCTCTAATCACAACAAAGAATAATGCTGGAGATCCCAGGAATACGGGCTACTATGAATAGGTGAACTTTTTGGCCTTAGCTCCTCTAGAAATAAATTCTGTATTACACTTATCACTTAGCCATAGGAAATCAAACGGAAAATATGTGTTTCTGCAGCTCAAAACTGTCAAAGTTGTAGGATTCAGCAGACACCAGAAGCTAGTATCTCTGTTACAGCAGCAGCAACAGGGTATTGAAGATGTACCTGTATCAGATGCTTTGCTACTCAGTCTGGCTGAAACATATGCACAATTTCAGATTCACATCTGCTAAGGCACAGCAAATAAAATTTGTTCTTGAATACTGCTTTGTCAGGAGCAAGGGAAGGGCAGAGAAGAAGGGGAGGAAAAAGTTAAACTGGCAGCCACAGAAGTTTTGTGGAAAGACTAAAGTTCCTGAAATTGCAGACAGAAAAAGAGATAAACTGTGTCTGCAACACAGTTGT
Source organism: Burhinus oedicnemus (assembly GCA_008921705.1). Classification (NCBI taxonomy): domain Eukaryota; kingdom Metazoa; phylum Chordata; class Aves; order Charadriiformes; family Burhinidae; genus Burhinus; species Burhinus oedicnemus. The sequence goes on from VFFE01007149.1 coordinate 673,397, forward strand.
CTTTCTAATTTGGACAAATAATGGCTGTAGACATCCATCCTTCACCCAAACAACAATTCTTTTGATTTTATTATTTCTTAAGCAGCAGCAACATACATAATGCTACATAAAGCATAAATCAAGTCTCTCTGTTTCAAAGAAATTCCAGTCTAGGACAGACAGAATTTTAAGAACAAAAGTAACATCTAAAAGAGTTAACTTCAGAGGGAATTTTTTCCCCCAGGCGAAAGCAGCGTGGAAAACTTAAGTCTCAGATGGATGTAAACGAGGACAGTGCAGAAGAAGACTGGGCTAAGTAATACAAATTTATTTTTATGTTTATGTTGTCAGGACACTGCGATTTCATATACAGTGTGCCCATATGGCACTTCACATGCATAGGATTTGTAAATCTTTCAATTAGCACCGATAGTATAAAGCAGGCAGTTATTTAAAGTAACCCATACAGCATCTTTCGGTGTAAAAATTCTAACTCCCCTGTACTGGACAGCCTTCCTGTTGGGCAATTCACATGCCTATACAAACCCTCAAAAGACTGTGGAGAAACAGTCACGAGACACCACCAGGGAGGTGTTTACAGCCCTAACAACGACAGGGAAGCAGACCCCACTCCTGCGACAGGATAATTCTATCATACATCTGGTGTATATAGCCCCCCTCTTTCCACACAAGATTTCAATGTGAAGGGTCACCTCCTAGATGTTGGAACACATTACCCAGATTACTACTGTCCTTTGAAGCCCAGCAGATGCAGTAGTGCTGCATTAGTTGTTCAAACAGTTCCTTTTCGTCTAGGAATTCAAGTCCTTCTATTCTGTAGGAATAAAATAAAAATTGTGATTCAAGTTGCAGTCTCAGTACAGTTTTTAATGTACTCTTCTTCCCTCCATAGCAGTGAAAACTATAACCAATAAGGCTTTCTAGCAAATACAGGTATTTGTCCATAATGAAGATACCACCACTACTCCTAGCCTGTGTTGTCAATGTATGAAACAAATGACACACTGATGTTTTCAACTTCTCATCCCTGGAATTTCATGTTCCAGGACTAATTTGTGCAACTTCTCACAAATACCAGTATTTCTCTTCTAACCCCTTTTACTGCATGTATCTGGTCTTGCTGGATTTAAGTAGACACAATAGTACAGCCTGAAGGAAGTAGAGCTGGAAGGAGATTTATCTTTATCAAAGGATTACAGTGAACAGTTGAAGATAGTATTTTCTCCAGACAATCACAACAAGTCCATATTATGTCTTGGAAGAGTGATGGGTACACCAGTACAGCTTCTAACAACTCTCCCACATGAGCTCATGATGAAGCACAAACCAAATGGTACATATAAGATCTGAGGATTTTCTTCCTAAAATGGTTCCTACCTAGGATTCTTAAAGATCTTTGAATATCTTCCACCAAAAAAATGGGAGAACTTCTGCCAAGCTGTGCTTGCTTTAAGAAGTTTAACCTGGCATGCTCCTCTCCCTCACTGTAGATTACTTGAATATCAGAGTGTTTATTTTCCATGCTAAATACTTGGAAGGGCTGCTACTGAAGATCAAAAGAGGCTGAGGGGTAAAAGTTCCTAAATACACTCACAGATGTGCAAGTGCTGCAGAAGAACACTTTTGTAAAGATTTTTATAAATAGGAAGCATTATTTTCCTCATTAATACTGAAGGATAGAGTTTATGTAACCTATTTCTTGGCATTTGGAACAAGTGGAAGGAGCAGATCTAAGGTAGTCAAAAACGCTGCAAAATAGTACAAGCTACTTCTCTCCACAAGTGCCATATGGTACAATCACACAGTCGTCGTTCCTATTTAAACAACCTATGATTTACAGTCTCACCTGTTCAGTTCCATGGTTTGAGAAATCCCCATATGTGAATACTTATTTTGACCAAAGTAACTTGTTCAGCTAATTCAAACTATAGTTACTGAATGACTCATAGCAATTCACACTTCATATTATATACTTAAGAAGTTACTCATTAAAAAGTTTCCCCCTTTTTAGCTTTTCTTTAATGCAAAAAAAATTAACAAAATCCATGCAGATTACTGACTGGTATAACAGCCTTTAGTTATATCCTCTATGTACTAAGCTCTGTCTACAGACCCAGCAGCCTAGCTCATGAAGATGGTATGAATGGAAGATGCATCCATCTGTTGAGAGACAGTCACACCATGCTGTTGGGCACACCTCTCCTCTCTCTCCCTCTTTGCTTGCATAGTACAATAGGTCATCGCACTAAATTACTGCCCTGCCTTGGCTCATTACCTAAATATGCTGCCAAGGAAGAAGGGAGGGAAGATCAGGACTGGCTATTTTCCACCCACTTGTAGTAAAAAAGCAAACGGGTAAGTAATCTCACCTAGGTCTACAAGACTGGAGCAAACATCTGGATGTCATCTCCCTTGGGGACATGAAAAGTGGCTGCCTGTTCTGAGCGTATTTTAGGACTCTGCTCCACTCATCTAGTGCTGTGGAGGCTGGATGTTCCCAAGAAACATCTTAGGTACTGTAAAAACTCAACGCATAATTTCTGTAGCATCTTTTATCTGCAAATTTCTGTCATGAGATGCTTTATATAGCACTCAAATAAATCATCATCACTGCCAGTCTGCTTCTGGCACCAATAACCCCCTGGATCATTAATGTTGCTCCAGACATTATCCTTAAGTCTCTGCAGAGCTTTGGACTCAGGCACATTCCGTCTACCCAGCTAGCATCTGCGTGCAGCCTCCTCTCTGTTATACTAGGGGATCCCATACTACATATTGACGTGAACTACCTTGGAAATGGCATCTGAAGACGACTTTTGGCTGCAAGCAATCTATCAGTAATACCTTTTGACATCAGCCTGTGGCAAAAAGCTGTACACTTTCATCATATCAATGGCATGTGCCGTTTCCCAGCCATTTAACAGCAATCGTTCCTTCTGTAAAATAAACAAGCAGCACAGTTTTCAGAGGACTTGAGGAAAAATACTAGAGAACAGTTTTTCCCCCTAAGGATTTTGTAGGCCATCTGCTTGACCTGTTCTTTGAAGAGCACTTCTACCCTTTTCTAAGCATCTGCTAACCTCTGCACAGAGAGGACAGGGGGCTAGATGGAGCTGTGCTCTGATCTGCTGCAGTTTTTGTACAAAACTAAGTGATATCGAGCAACCATTGCACTGGTAACAGGGAACCACTGTAACATGGACAGGAAAGGGTTTCAGCAGGTAGCAGCTGCCCCACCCCAAACCTGCTTTGTTCACTGCTCTGAGTCTTAGAGTGCATACACAGAGGCAGAACTTGCAGACAGATTAAGTTTAGTATCAAACACACCTAGAGCTCTGCGCCCCTTTACCTGAGAGTCTAAGGATCTGCAGACTTCCACTCCAGCCAGGTTACACTGTCGTCTCTGCAAGTTCTCAATCATGATCTGTCCAAACCTGTCCGTCATATTCACCTCAGGTAGAGAATGAGACAAAAGTGTTCCCCCTTCCGAAAAGAATGTAATCGCAGTGAAAAGCAGTAACTTGGTTAAACTCTCGAATTGTCTATGTCATAAAACGTACAGGGTAACATTAAAGTAAGTTTCACAGATTCTTACACCAGGTGTCATTTCCCACTGCCACAACCTCCTCAGCTACCCCACACTCGGGAGTCGAGTGCCAGTTTAATAGTGACAATGCTACTGTCCTTGCAGACACAGGGACTCTGCACTGGGCACTGAAAACTGACTCTGCTTTAAGTTGTCAGCAGCTTAGTTCAGCTCCCTAGCACTGATTTACAACTTGGAAGATCCTGTTAATAATTCCTGGAGCCACACTAGTTCCCCCGAGGCAGCATTTTACTTCCATATAGAGAAGCTAAGTTCATGCTGATGTGGTTTTTGCTCCACTTTGTCAGAGAACAGAGAGGTAATTATGTAATGTTATACACGCATATCCAACATTCAGCATCATTTCTTTTTCCTCTGTCTTATTCTAAACCAATGTTCTATGGTTTTTTCATCATATGGACTAAGCCTCAGTTCTTCTGGTTCAATATAGTCCTGCAATTGTCTTTCAGAATAGCTAAATATTCTTTCCAATGAGCTAACAGATCTACAAAATAAAACACATTACTAAAGAAATTTAGCAGAAACTGCTGTCTATACAAAAGGATACGGCCCACTTATTTTACAAGCAGAACTCCCACTTTTGAGAGCAATTTTTATGACAATAATGCAGGTCTAAAAATGCCATTTTTGTTTTACCTGCTCATAATTTATAAACATCGCCACTGGAAAAGTGCTTGCTGCCCACTTTAAAAGATTTGCAGATTGCTGCGGTGTCATGTAAACCAGTACACACTCCGCTACCAGAAGCGTTGGCAAACTTTAAAACAAAAAAACAAGAGAACTATTTCTAGCAAAAGAACAAGAAAAACCTATAAAGAATTATTAGCAAGCAAGTAATTTCACATCCCCAAAAGTTCTTAAAAGACCTACCCTTTTTATGAACTAGACATTTAAGACTGAATGAAATCACTTCATCAAGTTGACTAGAACTGGGTTTTCTGGCAGTCGACGGGGGACTCCCATGGTTACAAAACAGAGATATTAGGAAACAACCTCCCCTAAGTCAGCCATACTATGAACACAAAAGAATGTGTATTCTGCAAGTCTTCTCTGAACTGTGATAGCATGAACTGAAGTGCATATTAAAATTCATTTTGCAGAAGGATTGTACCCTATATACACAATCTACACTCTTTTAGAGACCAGCAAAATTAGGAACACAAATTGAAAAAAAAAAATGTTTTCGCTTTAAAAAAGTTCTAAGAAGAATTTTAATTAGACAAATTTGTTCAATATCTGTAAAATAAGCTTCACATATTGTTATCTAACAAAATGCAATCTATAGTTTGCACTTTGCCTCTTCCCCCTCCATCCACAAAACCCCAAAAATAGACATCTACACGAGTAATTTTTCTTAGAATTATGGAGTTTTCTTTTAATTGCTAGAATGAACAGGAAAAAGAAAAGTCACTAGAAGCAGGAGAAATTCCGCAAGGAGCAGCAATGTAGGCAAGCAAGGCAAGATTTCATGAGATGGAAGTGTAAAGATTTAAATGGCAATTTGATGCATTCTGCTTACCCATATGCTCTCTCCCACCCAGCCAGATAGCCGCTATTTATATATCTTATATTTGAAAGGTATGTCCATCATCCACTCTAAAAACTTAAATCCTGCCCCCTCCAGAAGCCAAACATTTGAACAATAAAATCCCAGACATTAGCTCCCAGAGTTAAGTTCTCAAAGGACTCCATGGTAATCACTTTACCCAAAGATCCAGGGAACAACAGGCATTTTAAATAGAGGCAATAGAAAATAATTACAAAGATAAAACTCTGAAATGATTTAACATTGACAGAATTATCCTTCATTTTACCAGCTAAGCTCGTAGAAATCTTGACTCATATAGCCATTACAATAGGGGTGAAAGATGTTGCCTGATCTAGGTGCTGCCTGTCAGTCAGCACTAAAACTAAATGCAACTGAACCAACTCTTAAAAAGAGCCATTTATGACATTTTGATACATCTCTAGTTTAGAGATTCCCCTTGAATAACTTACAATTCTATTAACTAAATTTCAACCAAACTCAAGCAAGGGGTAACTCTTTTAGAAATCTCTAAAAGACTTAAATTCATGAAGGAGAAAGAAAACTTGCGTGAGCTCTGAGGCAGAAAATGGCTGCTGCGGGAACCCATCCCCTCCAGGGCAAGGGATGGGTGCGGAAAGTGAGAAGGAATCACAGCTGCCTGCCCTGCAACAAGAGCTTTAACTTGTGCGGAAGCATTATATACCCCAAAGAGAACCAAACACCAGAAACACATTCACAGAAAGCCAGACTGCATTCCCCCCAGCGTTTTAAGAACAAGAAGCAAATAGTTCTGTAAATGTCTGATCTTCTCAGGAAGGACGAAAACGCAGTTTGCAGAATAGGCTATGCAAGGAACAACCTTGCTTCAGACTTGGAACTACAAAGCAGTCACGGCAATGCCAGCCTGCTTGGCTCAGTGAGGCTGCATGAGGTGTCTGAACAATTCCTTCTGCTCAAAGGGCTCAGGAAAAGGTAACCATGGAAATAGCATAATGAGCACTGGATGCACATACTGTATGCCCAAGCCTGACTTTACTCTCACCAGTACGCTTCCACAAGCCCTGATGAAAAAAATAATTAAAAAAAAAAAAATCTTACTGTGTATCCAGGTTATGTTTCTTTAGCTTTTCCTCCAGATCTGATGAGAAACGGAGATCTGCTCCTACTAAGGAATATCGACTGGAGTCTAGGCTGTGAGAATCTGCAAGTTTAAAATTGAGAGACTAATGGTTACATATAACCGGGACGCTGAAATTACAAACTAAAAAAAATACATGGGAACATATGAATTCTAAGTCAAAGTTTGTTCTGTTATACCTAACAATTAACAGCAAATTCTTCTTTTTAAAAACATTAATTTCCCTTATACCCGATTGTTGTGGCTTACAGGTGGTGATATATTAGCATGAGACTCTGCAACAAGCCTAATCTTTCACTCCGCAGCCACTCTAATGCAGATAGGTTATCCCATTCGTTACCATGGTTTCACGGAATGCAGAGACAAGAAAAAATGCGAAGATTAAAGGCAGGGTTTTTCTCTTTTGTTTATAGTGTCTTTTTAGATGACCCAACGTATGTACATAAGGAAGTACACTAAAAAAAAAATACATCAATTTCTGAAAAACTAATTTAAGAGTAACAATGTTCCAAATATTAACAACAGATATAACTATATAAATTAACAATACATATAGCTATATAATATATATGGGTACCAGACACAGATTTGGGGGCCAAAAAAAGTTATCATTTAGCCTTTTCATATGATTTAGCAATGGTATTTAAGTGTGGAGTCAAATTAGAAAAGGTATTCTGAGAAACAAATATTCATCCTGGGATACAACAGACAGCAAGCTCCTGTAAATGCTTTCCAACATGAAGGAGGAACAAATACTAAAGTCAAAAGACACTCTGCCATACTAGCAAAACTGTAAGGAAGCCAGCAGCAACATGAGCATCTTGCTATCAATAATTCTGACAACCAGTTGCAATCAATTCAACTAGATGAGCCCAGTCCCCATAGAAAGCATTTTACAAGTGCCATATCAAACCCACTTAAACATGTAAGGTTCTGTGGGAATCTATCAGATTGCTCTTTCGCACTTTCGCTTTACTAGAGTGAAGTCACTGGGACAGAATAGCACATAATTTTCCACTCTTACCATATGAGTGCGGCAGAGCACGCAGTAAAATACAAAAACTGAACAGTGAAAAAACCCGAGACTGGGAATTTAAAGTGGTCTTGTAATGGCCAATCAATATCTGTCTGCAGTAGCAAGTTCTGGAAGCAAGTTCTCAGCAGCTTCATTTGGGATCCTGCTGAAGACAGACACGGCTCCTGAATGGTAAAACGGGAGCAAATGTCAAGAGCTAGGTGAAGACAGAAAGAGAAGCAAAGTGGCTGAAGAGATAGGATGAAAAGGGTTTTCCGTTTCAGGAGACGGAAAAGAAAAAAAAAAAGGGGTATTTATTAAATTAAGCAGTGCTTCAAACATTCTGGCATATGTACCTCCATTTAGTTTTGAAGTTACCAACTGTTTGAAAACGGCACTAGCAGGTGACAATAGCCGTCTTTCCAGCAACATTTCTGAACAGATACAGAAACCAGAACAGTTCATACAGAGTTGCAGGGAAAAAAAGAAAGGAGAGGGAAAAAAAAAAAAAAAAAAAGTTGTGCGGCAAATGATTCAACATTTTGAGTCAAGGCTTTTTTCCATGTGCATGTTCTGTAATAGCTTTACTACTTCCCACACCCTTCTATTTAAGTTATTATATCAAGGCCATGATAATGGCATCAAGAAAAGCCACACAAAAAAACCCCACCACACACAGGAAAGTATTTATATAGCAATTGGTTTGCTGTCCGGAGATACAGCACAGTAAGTGTCAGTCACCACAATTAGTATGAAATTAATGCAATCTTCTTGTCCAGCTTTATTGACTTGTACATACTGGAATGTTAATTATAACCAGAAATAAACTACAAAAGTTTAAGTGATCCAGTAACAGAAGCAGTACAAAAACTTCAGAGGTGGAAGTAAATGTCTCTTGCTCACATCACGTTGATTCAAGCATTTTTACCACTAAAGCAGGAAAGAGCAAAACCTCTCAAACTTTAGGTTAGAAAACTGCCCTTCAAAATGGTTCAAATTTCAGCAAAATTACTAACGTTTTTAATAAGCCTGTATACACATGAGCCTGTATACACCCCACAGAATTTCTGTTATGCCTTGACATGGTGGGAGAGGGGATGGCCAAAGGAAGCAACCTGGGCGACCCTCAGTGCAGCCCAGCATGGTTGGTTTTGGAGATGTGGGTTGTCGACAAGTGAAAAAAAAACCAGCCATATAGCCATAGCCTGGTTATTCCAAGTTATCTACTGGAAAAAAAAAAAAAAAAAA
>VFFE01007149.1:681952-761793 GCA_008921705.1 Burhinus oedicnemus
GTTTGTCTTGCAAGCGCAGGATCATTCCCAACCCAAGGCATGCAAGTCACCAAGACAGCAACACTCCCGGCATCTGCATTGGGTCACAAGCCAGTTTGGAAATGTAGGGAAAAAGAAGTTAAAACAACCAACTCCCGAAGCTGGACTAGACAGGGCCAGAAAGTGTGTAAGTTGCACTGAAAGGTAATAGTTCACTGAAGTATAATTTGCACTTGCAAGGTAGCAAAGGTGGAGTATTAACTTCCCAACACTAGCAACTGCACCATAAACCAGATAGCGCCACTGAACTTTGAAAACAATTTAACCTGATATTGCCACAGCAATGTCAAATTACAGCACAAATTCACTGCTTTCCCCTGGAGATCTAACATTCCCTAGGAAACAACAAAGCTGTTCAATGACAAGTGTCATCTTGCTGCATTCAAGGGCAGAGGCCACAAATATCTATACTTGAATCACAAGCCATGCTGTCATTGCTTTGTCTAAAGGGCAAGGAGAAAGCAGATGTTGCCCTGAAGCCAATAAAGTTGTCTATTAGCACTAGCTTCATGAAATGAAAACATTTAGTGCGAGAAGAAAAGCAGTAAGAGAACAAGAGTCATGTCAATCGATATTACAACCACTCAAAAATCAAACTCCAAAACATCTAAACAAATTATTACTGGTATACATGAGACAGTAGCGTGGAACTGATTGGGGGGGACAGACAACAGGACAGGATGGGACAACCTCCTGCCCCAAGATGCTAAAATCCTAGTCCATACTCTAACCCTGAAAATCACAAAAATGAGTAACATCTCCCTACCTGGACATGCTGCGTCATTATGCCCCCCACCCAATACCTGGGTGGTATTCCCAGGACATTGCATCAGTCTAACAGCTGCAGCAAGTCAGACCAAAGGACCCCCTAGCATGGTATTCTGCCTCTCACAGATGCCAACAGCAGCTACCTAGGGAAAAGACGAAGAAAGGGCAAATACATAATAGTAATGCTGGCATCTATGTTGTTTTCTTTTTTCTAAGAATACTTATGTTTTGTTTGGATTTCTGGACCACTACTGAGCCAATGTTTTAAGATATCTATATATTACAATACCCAGATCTTGTATGCAGGCTGCAATAATCAGCCAGAAGCCTATCATTTACATGTGAGGCACAAACTACTTTTTCTACCCATGTGCATCACTTTACCACTCTGAAGAGTTTGGACTTGACAACAAGCTGCCACTTACTAGTCACTCTATTTTCCCAATCATTTCTTAGTGTTGAACAACAATATATCCTTAAGCACAAATATCCATCTCCCTCCATAATGAAATTTAACAACATACATCTGCCCTCCGTCCCCAGCTCTTTACCTATTTGAGAACCATTCCTTCCCCCCACAACACCCGTACAATTTCTTTAGCAAACTTTGGTTAGGGACACTGTCAAAACACATTTTTTTAAATTCAAGCATTATATTAACTGGATGTCCTTTTCCAATACATCTGTTGACTCCTACAGAGAACTCCAACAGGTTTGTGAGGCATAACTTACCTTTACAAAAGCCATGCTGACTCTTTCTCAACACATTATATTATTCCTGTGTTCCACTAAGTCTGTCTGTTAAGAGTTTCTACTAATTTGTCCAGTAGAGACATCAGTCCTACTGGCTTGTAGTTCCCTGGATTTCTCCTGGAGCCCATTTGAGTCACAGCCGCCACCTTCCAGTTCTCAGGTACTAAGACAGTTTTAAAATGAGAGGGTATACCCCGGTTAGTAGCTGAGCAAATTCATTGTCAAGTTCCTTTAGATCTGTAAGAAATCTCTATTCATCTGTCTGTTTGATTTGTCTGCTTAGTCCACAGCCACTTCTGGTGGCAATTCCACATGAAGCAGTGCCATTAATGTGTCCTTAAATGAGAGTTCCCACATGGATTTCACTCAAACTGACCTGTGGTTATCCAGTGCCGGTTCAAACTGGGATTCCACAACAGACTTCCACCATCTCCAAATACCTGGACGTTATGCTACATCCCAAAGAGCTCAGTGTAGCAGAGCCTACATCAGCCAGGTTACAGTGAAATGGCTACTCTAAAGTATTTAAAACACAGCACTTTGAAAGAACAAGAGAAACAGCTTTAGAGAAATAAGCTACTCCAATACATTCAAACAGTGATACATTAATTACTGTTGACTGCTGTGACTGGCTAATTAGTAGCTTTTGAGTACAATACACCAGTTATTTTGCTGTACTAGACGTATCTACAGCTGTCCAGTAACACAAATACTATCAAACCCTTCTGGTTGACCTTGTATTAATGCCTTCTTAACAGTGCCTATGCAGCGTATCTCATTGTATATAAGATGTATGTTATAAGAAGCTCTCCTAGCTGGAACACAGTGGCACTTAGGAGCCCTTTTTCTGAGGTGGGGCACTGGGCTTTCATCTTTTGAGACTCGAATGTACAATGGAGAATTCTGGCATCCAGAAGACATTGAAAAGGTTGGTAAGTTAAGATCCTCTAATATGCAGCAACAAAATATGTGTAATGCGCATAAATATGCACAATCAAGTCAGTGTGGCAGTACTCTGATCCAAGTTAAAGCACTAAAAGAGCCTTAGGGTGAAGCACCTACACCTTGCCACTGGCAGCACAAGCACACCTCCTCACTCTTCGTACTCATCCTTGCTCTCTGGAGGCCCCTTTCCAGCCCTGCAGACCCTTAGCCAGAATTGTGCTTATTAAAAGCACCTATAATACAATCACACCAGGGAACACCAAACACTGCTAGCTCTGTTTTAGGGTCGCATCTGCTAACACAAATGAGTTGGTATTGTAGATGAAGTTAATTACTGTTCTTCCTAAAGGGTCCAAAGCAGCTACTATAGTGCAGTATCTGCTATTCAGGCACTGAAAACATTACTCAATCCAGGTTTTTTTCCACAAGTAAAGAGGTTTTCAAACTACAGTCCCTACACAAACATAACGAGACTATAAGCCAAGACAGTACAACCACACGACACCACCTGAATCTAATATCTTCTTAATACTAAAATGTAACAAATGGCACTGGCTCCTGAGAATGGACTTTGCAGGCTTTACTTCTTCTGTGAAGGCTCCACTATAGGTAAAGACTTGTGCTCTTAATGAGACAGTAAGAAGAGAGAGGAAAGCAATAGCTATTTTAAACCAGTATACATGACTATCAGTAGCATTTTTCCTTTCCTGTGACAGAAAAGAAAACATAACTTAAGCTACATACAAGGGAAAAAGAAAAAAAACCTAACAACTTTCTGGCAGAACAAAACCACTTCAAGAGAAGACGTTTCTAACATGACACAGAACAAATGGGCAGGAGTCTGTAAGAGAAGAAAAAAAGCCTCTTTTTCCTCCCAATTCTCTGTCCAAACAGCATTTCAAACATTAAAAGCCTACCCACATAGCAGAACAAAGTGATCAGAAAAGTTTTAAAAGTGCTGCAGTACATTGCTGACTTATTTTTAAGATGACTCACCTATTAGAAGAGAGTCCCCTGAATGGGATTCCATAATTGGTTTTGACAGGGGAGGTTTTGATCTGTGGGAAGAAGGAAGAACCATCTCTGAGCTATTAAGCTTGTTTAATAGTGTGCTTATAATTTTCTTTTTTTTTTTTTTAACATATATATATATACACACACACACACATACAAGTGTCTGTGTTAAAAACAGACGAGAGAATACCTCTGCCCTCTACTGGAAATAAAAACGTTTGCAAGTTAGACTTATTACTAAGTTGACTTTTATATCCAATGACTTAAGTTTTGAGGGAATCTTTCAAGAAAAATGCAGACACTCTCTTCAAGTATCCTCCATAAGCCTTAATACATTCATTCAAAGAAAACGTACCAGCTATCCTGCCTCTCTAACTGAACATGCAAGTCTGGGAATTTATTACTGTCTTCAATAGTAAGAGAAGACAACTTAGTTGCCTCTAATCATCGTGAGGCTTATTATATTTTACATAATTAAGAATCAAGTCCGCTTGCCTCCCTAAAGCTTCAAATATCAACTTCTCCAACTTGGAATAGTGGCTGCACACTGACATGTATGACTTGCCTGCATAATGAAACCTTTACTCTAAAAACTCCTAGCACATGAAGAGTTTCTCAGAAGAGCGATGAAATAATTGTAGCTTGCAATTCATGACATTTTGCTGAATTACATTCAGTTTCACATAGCTAAACATAAACGTTATACTTACTTGATATTATGTATTTTTCTTGCAACTATCATTGGAAAATCCACTTCAAAATATTTTCTAGGGAGAAGATTTTCATCCTGAGAATTGGAGTAAGACTCTAGAATTAGGGACATTCAGGTTTCATATGCACATGACAAGAAGATACAATCTTAAGTCCTAAACTGTTTTGTTTTAGTTTACACTGGCATTTGTAACACTGGTACAACTTAATGTCCAACAGCTTAAAAAATAAACCAAAACAACAAAAGCAGTTGAGAGATATTAGAACGTCCTCTAAGCATTAAGAAAATTATTTAACATTTTATGTAATGCAGCAATCCTAGACACTAGATCACCGAAAAATACATTCCATACATTCCAACCAGGATCTAGAAGAGCACAGCAACGGGAAACCATTACGACATTTACCATGCATCTTCAGTATATTCTTCTAGGAAAGGAATCAGGAACATTTTGCACAGGTTAACACAGAAAGTGACTGCATTCCACAATTTGTCCTCAAACCCACAGCCAGACTACAAGCGCATCAGTATTCCTCTACTACAAAAAAGGAGAAAACCTCTTCGTTTCATGTTGTCACTATTTGACACCCTGATAGCTAAGCTGAACCAAGTTTCTCCCTATGCAGCAATCCTTTTGTGATGGATATGTACTGCTAGTCCTAGCTTGTCAACCTCATGAATTTCTGAATGGTAGATTAAATCAGCAGTCAGAACACTGAAGTGCTCGGTTAACTGGGTCCCATCTTCTACACATTAATTGTACCACACCTGCTCTTTACAAGGAGAAAGAATTGGAATTACAGGCCCCACTTTAGCTTTTAAAATCACTGTTAGAGGAAAGTTAATAAACATGTGTATTGACATAGTTTTCAAAGGAATGCAGGTAAGAAAAAAGCTTCACATCTCAGAATAAATTCATTACTTCAGTGGTGGACTTGGCAGTACTAGGTTAACGGTTGAACTCGATGATCTTGAAGGTCATCTCCAACCGAAACAATTCTATGAATTGTGACCAAACAAAATGTGACTGGCCTCCTTGGGCTTTCTTCCCGAAAACAAATTTACAAAGGTAAGCGCTAATGAGAAGACAAGATGACTTAGAGGTGTGTTCGCTCAGAATGATACTATCACATAACATCCAAATAATCTGAATTTTTGTGAATGACAAGCATGCATACAGACCGACATATATATTTACATATATAAACTCAAATTTATATAAATAATTCAGAAACATGTAAATAGACCCTGTACAATCCTGTACTTTGGTACCTTGTTCCTATTTTAACACAGGATAAAAAAAATGAAATCTTAAGGCTTAAAGCAGACAGCAAAATGTGGAGTTCAGGCTCTGTTTCTGAAGGCCCACTAGAGGTCAGCTTCGTGTCACACACTTTTTGCTAAAAGCCAGTGAAAACAGCAGCCCCTCTGGGCACTGAGGTTCAAAGGTAACTAAACTAATTCTAAGCAAGCTGAGAACTGAGGCAGACCAGCCAGGACAGTCAGCCTCGCTGCACGCTTCCGCGTTGCACTACAGAATGCAGCACTGATAAGCCCTCACGGAAGAGTGTTTTGAATGTCCACACAAATCTTCAGCCAAGTTTGCTACTCTCGGCTATCATCACCTTTAATCTCCAGAACAGGGTATCCATGCCAGCACCAAGATTAACAATTTGACAGTTGCATTCCGTCTTCTTTAGAAAAGCTTGAATCAGATAACTGACTCCATGAACACGAGCATAATAGCCTGTTAACAACAACAAAAAAATTTGTTTTTAAATATTATTTTCATATAATACTTGTTGTTTAACACTCAGTAAGATTTTTAGGTAGTCTATTTAAAAAAATGGTGTTTCTTAGGAAGAACAATGCATTCTTTATAAGATACCTAAGGGGATTTGGGGTTGTTTTTATTACTAATGAAATCTGACACACTGATAGAACAGGATTCCTTGGGTAAATAAAAGTTTTAGTCAAGTTTCACCTCAAACTGAGCAGAATAATTCTAGCTGGTGTGCACGCTTTTGCAGAGACCAGAGCAGACATACCCATTCCCTGCTGTCTTAGCCAAATCAGCATTTCCAATTGCTCTGTAGAGCTTACTGCATGCTGAGGCACACAGAGACATTCCATTCAGAATACAGAAAGCAAAGGATAAGAGTTTTGATTTGAACAGTAATATTTAAAAGATCAGCTACAGTATGGAATGATTACTGTGAAGAAAACTTGTCTCATTCTTTTACATATTTCCTACACTCCGTAATACCCAGTATACAGAGGTTTTACCAGGTGCTCTTTAAGATCAGTTAAGAACACATTCACACTGCCATCGTTCAAGTTCACATGCCAACTTGCCTCTGTTGATTTCAGGTGCTTTTCTCTCTTTGGCTTGTCTCACAAAATACTGGATGTAAGGGTCCTTCCAGTAGCCAACGCTTACAGCAAACCTGTCCAGCGGAGGGAAAAAAAATAAGAGTATTAGGTAATAAGGCCACCAAGATTTACTCTAAAGATACACAGGCTGAAAAGGTCACTCTCTGACCTGGATGTGTACATGCACACAAGGTTTATAAAACCTGTTGAATACACAGAACTATTTCAATTAAGAAGTTATTGAAAGTCTAGTAAAAAACGTTGGCTCTTGCCATATTAAACAAGCATCTTTTTAATGGTTTGTGCACCATCTGATGAACTTCTGCAAGCAAAGACCCTAATCTCAGATATTTCCTGCTTGAGGACCCAGCAAACAGAGGAATTGCTTGTCTGAAGTTCCTCAGACCGCACACAAAGCACGTCTTACTTCTATATATCATGATACTACGAGCTGTTTGTATTTATTCCAGAACTTCTACGTATCACTTTAACACAGACAACAGGGCTATTCTATTCTAATAGAACTTCCTAGTTTTACAACCAATTTGAAAAGGTAAACTCTCAAAAACAAACCCAACCGCCCAGCAATTTGCTGCTACAGCAATAACAAAGGACAGAACAAAAAGCCAGCAATAACAGAAGTTAAAGTCATGCCCATGCACAACAGGGCAAAAAAATTTACCACCCTCCCAGCACCCATCCTCCAGAGGAGGATTCTGAAAAATATCAAGATGTTTTTTTCCTGAGACATCAAATATCACTAAAATTTCAGATCCCACTGTAAGTATAACCCTAGCTATCACTGCTTTATAAACAAACTCTAAGTTGAAAGTAGGGCAGGACCGGGGAAGCTCACGGCAAAGCTGAGGACTAAAGCTGTCAGTCCAAGGGAAAAGCACCTTCAGAACAAACACCCACCCTGTCAAAAGGGAGCTCTGAACATGTTTTGAAGTTCCCCCAAGTACAGCTTAGCTTGCTATACGCTGTACAGCGTTGTGTGCGTTCCCCGGGCCAGCCGGCCCTTGCAGCCGCTCAGGCCCCGGTGCAGACAAAGAACACCGGCCCCACCGGGCACGGCGGCACCCGGGAAAAGAAGGGGTTCTCTCCCCTCTCCTCCAGCCCGGCTTCCCGGGGGCCGGCCCGTGCTTCGCCGCCTCCCCGCCCGCTCTTGCCCGCCCGCGCCCCCACCAGCACCGCCCCAGGGCCGCGGCCCGGTGCAGGGGGACGCCGAGGGGCCGGCCCGCCCCACCCCGCCGCTCCCCCCGCGCCAGGCGCCACTACCGTTTGCAGACGGACGCGTCCTCGCACGTGCCCCGCACCGCCTCGTCCGCCTCGTCGAGGCCGGCGGCGGCGAGAGGGTCGCGGGCAGCGGCCGCCATGGAGCGCGCGAGCCTCGGCCGCCCGCCGCTGCCGCCACCGCCCCTGCGGCCCGCCCCCGGCTGCCCCTCATTGGGCAGCCTCCGCAGGGTGGCCCGCCGGAGCTCGGCGGCGATTGGTCCACGGCCTTGTCCATTCCCACAGCGCCCAATGAGAGAGCGCGGACTGCATTACCCCGCCTAAGAAACGGCGGCTGTACCGCAAGGGAAGCCGGGAGCCGTAGTCTTGGGGGACGCTCGGCCATAACAGTGTGGGATGGGGATAGGTTCCGGGGCTGCCCGCTCCAGGAGGGGCGGCCCCCGCGCACCGAGTTAGGCCTAATTTCCGCTCCTGACGCAGCAGCGCCTCTCCCTGCAGAGTCCCCGACATCCGGGCCCCAGACGGAACATCCGGGTTTCCGGCCGCCCCGCCCCTCCCGGCGACCCGGCTGTTCCCACGTGATGGTGTGGGCGGGGCCGGAAGCGGCGGCGGGTTCCGGTGTGGGCGGGGCCGGTGGCGCCGCCGCGAGCAGGGAGGAGGCGGGAGGCCGGGCCGGGGCGGCGGCGGAGTAGCGGGTGCCCGGCGGGAGGCTGGGGGAACGGCCGCCGCCATGAAGAAGCAATTCAACCGGATGAAGCAGCTGGCCAACCAGACCGTCGGCAGGTGGGTGGCGGTGGGGCCGAGGTTCCGCGGCCGTGGGCCTGGCTGGGCCGGAGCTCGGGCGGTGGCTCCGCTTTTCCCCGCCGCCGCCGGGGAGCGGGCGGAGGCTATCCGCAATCTCGGCCGCGGGTCGGAGCGGGGAGGGGAGGCAGCGGGCACGGCGGGGCTTCCCGCGCCGGTCCTGAGTGGGGCCTTTTGGGGAAGAAAAACTTCTGTCAGCTCAGAAGGAAACTGGTGGGTTGGGGAGGGGAGGGAGCAGAAGCCTTTATTGCTCGAAAATTTAAAAAAAAAAAAAAAGGCAACGGGAAGGTTCTGGTCCTCAGTTTTCGAGCGAGTGTCTGCCCTGGCCCGCCGTGGGACGGTGTGGGTCCGTCGGTGTCCTCTGGCACCGAGGCCTCCCTCTTACCCCTCCGTGGGTGCTGACAGCTCCCAGATGTGCTCATGCGGAGCTCGTGTGGGTGCCGTGAGTGGTCACCCGAAACGCGGCGTCCTGCGCAGCAGTGCTGGGGACACACGTCCGTGGGGGCGGTGGCTGGGGTTTGTGTCGGGTTTCAGGCTGCCAGGACGGAAAGCAAAGATCCCTTGGGGTTGGGGGAGTGTCAGCGCCGGGGTCAGGAGAGGAGAAGAAGGGGGGGTTCCTCAGAGGGTGGCCTTGTCCCCCCAGAGCTATTTGCATTGTGTGCTTCCTGTCTGGGCTTTCGTGACTTTGGTTTCCTGTGTTACTGTGTTAATATTGAGTTACTTGATCTATTTCTCACTCTCTTTCACCTTTAACAAGACTCCAGAGAGTGCATCCTCTGTTATTTTTGTTTAAATTAAGTCACAGAAGTCGTGTTGGTGTGATTGTCGTCGCTTTCCAGATGTCAGAGTCTTGGAGGGTCTTTATCCTGATTCTGTGGAAACAAATCTGTGCACGGATACAGGACTGTCTGCCTGCAGCTCTTCTGTGTGCTAAAAATGCAAATGTAACTTTACTGTGTTTCTAGGGGAGTTCTAGATTTTTTTCTGCCAGAAAATCCTCTCTGCTTTTAGTGAAAACTTAATCTGAAAGCGTGTACTTATACTGAAAGTATAAACTTTCATGTTATCTGAGTTTGTACTTTCATGGCTTCCACGCCAGTAGCTCCCTTAATATAATGTTTATTTTCTTTGGGACCTACATACATATAAAACAGGTCAAGCGTGTCACCTAATAATGGCTAAGTAGTAGATTTTTAATAGGGCGTTTGTTTTGCTATAAAAGAATGCGTGACTTCCAAACCAACCTCGTGTCCTTTCATTCTCATTTCATATAAATTAATGTTTTGGGGGGTTTTTTTATATTGTTGGAATGATTATTGGCATTCCCTTTTGCACGTGTTGGGCCCACAGCTCCAAATCCCAAGTGGAATTTCAAGTAATCTGCATTGTACTGAGTAGGATAAACATCTTGAGCTGCTTTCTACTTCAAGTGAAAAATCAGAATTAAATCTGGAGAGCTGTTTATAGTTGTGTATGGGTTGGGAGGTTCGTAATGACCTTTGACTAAACGCAGCTGAAGCCTGGTGGAAGCTGTGGCTATCAGGCGTTTCATGATGGAGGTTCTCTGGGTGTGGCACGATTATTGCTCATACTTCTTCGCCAGGTTGTCTGCTGGTGCCTTAGCAGCCTGGCTCTGGAATAGTGAAGTTTTCAACTTTGATTAAAATACAAACAAGTACCTGTAATTGGTTTTTTTTTAAAAAAACTATTTAAAATAACACTGACTCATTTGTTTTTATAAGCGTAATATTAATAGTTAGTTTAAATTAAATTTAAACTCTGTTTCTCTCTTTCCTGTTTTAGTCGGTGTTAAATACAAGCACATCCTTCTTGATTCTGTCGTTGCTTATAGAGTGATTTTTAATAATAAAGTCTCTTAAGTTAGTTCTATGCATTCTTTACCCAAGAACATGCAAACTTTTCTTTGAATAGAGGTGAGAAGACTCTGAAGTGTGTGGGTAATCATAAAGTTTTGACCAATGCCTGTTGCCTTTTTCACATATAAATTATATCCTCGTGTTTGTAAGTGCTTTGAATGAACCAAATTCACCCTTTTAGGAGTCAGTTTATGTAGTCTTGTTAGCACAAGGTGGTACTTACTCTTTTGTTGCTGACCTTAATATTAGTGGCTTTCCAAAAAAGACAATCATTAAAGAAAAATGCTTATGTAATTGAAATAATTTTCATCACTGTGAATCTACATTAATTCTAATGAAACTCAGGAAACTTAGTTTATGGATGCAGTTTGGGGCTGGGAGGGGAAGAAACAAAACTCGTGAGGTTTGTGTTGCCTTTTGCAATGTATGATCACCTGCATGTATAGGAGCTGTAACAGTGGAAACTCAGTGAAGCTGTTTTTATGTTTCCCAGAGTGCGGTGTACTCATGTGCATAACCAAACACTGTTTTTCCCCAAACCTGTTTTCCTTTAATTTTTTTTGTTCATCATCGCAATGCTTTTATCTGACTTTCAGGATATCTTGTTGTCTGTAAAGAGGTTGAAATCAGTCATTTGTGTTAGATGTTCACTTAGATACAAACAACATTTTAAATAGTAGCTGTTTTCAAGGCCCATCAAAGCCCACAGTCTAGTGAAGACTTTGATTTGATAGAGTCAGAGATGATTTCTGGAAATGCTTCTGCATCTCTGCTCTTCCAGTCGTGGAGGTGAGAGGGATGTCTCAGCCCTGCAACGCTGAATCCGGAAATCAAGCACAATTAGACCAGTCTAAGGAGAAATGGTTCACTTTACAGTTTTAATAATAGTTAACTTGAGAAACGTTTTGTTTCAAGTGGTATCAAATGTGCTATTAAAATTAATTGGTGACTATTTAATATTACTAACCTCCTTACATTTCATGCACTTGCTGAGCATTCAGATAGTCAGCAGGGTCTTATTTCGTTTCCCGAAGTAAAATCACTTAGTGAAACATTTGTGATTGGTTTTGCTTGCAAATAGTAGGGCTGAGGTTTTCAAATTTTGGGCGGTGCTGCCTTCTGTGGTTTTGATAAGCACTGTAGAACTCGTGGGAGGCACAACAGTCATCATTCAGTAGGATCTTGCAGGCAATATTAGTGGAGGCAAATGTTTCTGGCACTGGGTACCACAATCAGGAGTGAACCATTTCAAATTTGTAACATTGAAGAAGAAAGTAAAAGAAAGTAAAAAAAGTTGCAGTGTGCTTCCCATCTGGTGCTGTTGCAGCTTGGCTCTTTGGGAGATGGGTTTATATTGAGTTAACTCATTTATTAGCCTTTCATGCTCGGAGAGAACGAGGAGACAAATCCTGTGTCAAAAGGACTTTTCTGGTTAGGTAAATGTCTTGAGGAGGTGCAGTGTTACATATTTCAAGACCCTGTATGCTGTTGGGAGATCTAGCTGGTGAATAAGCCACCCCACAAGAGAAGTGGTATTTGGAGGGGCAGTTTGGGCATCTGTGCCGAGGTGTCACATTCCCCCCACATCTCTGCTGGCTCACGTGGGGTGCTCGGGGATGTTGTGTGGACTGCCTACTCCCATTTATCTTCTCTGGGACATCTACCTTTTGATGTAATCTACTGTTCCACAGGGTGATCTTTAACTGGCTGTTGCTGTTTGTGGTGTTGTATTAGGAAGAGGTATCTTCTACTGCTTTTCTTTTCACTCATTCAGAGCTTTTTTCACCATAATTGAGAGGTGGGGAGAACAGGCACGTTATCATAAAGCCAGCAAACCTTGGTTATGCATCAGTGATGTCTTTACTATGGTTTTGTTCCCTTCAATAAAAGGACGTTTAACTCTAAAATAGTTCAGGATTTATCCTGTTCAGTTTGCCGTATGTATGAATGATACTGCCTTTTTTACAGCCAGCTTCCGAAGGCTGGCATCCGTGGCCTTGTACCACAACTATGTGACTTAGGATCCAAGAAGTAACTCTTTAGCATGAAAAATAAGAAAAGGTGGGCAAGAGCTTCATTAAAGCAGAGGAATGGCATTTATGGGAAGCCTATGAGTCTGCATGGATAGTATTATATAGAATTATGAAATATGTGTAGGAAACTAATTAAAGAGGGGATTAGCTGAGTGGAACAGGATTCCACAATAATTAATAGATGTGTTAAATATTTTGCAGCAATTATCTTCTGGATGTTGTTGGATGCCTTAAGACAAGTATTCAGTCTGCCGTGGTGTACTTCATGTATTTGACAGATTTGTTCAAAGTGTTGCAGGTGTGCAAGCAGGCATTTCTACTCAGGGGAACAGCTCAAGCTCCGATTAACCTATAAAATATCAATTATTTGTCTATATAAACCTGAAGGGAAGGGGGAAATGAAACAATATATTTTGCCTTTTATTGGAAACTGGCAGTTTAAGCACTGGTCCCTGTAATTTTGTGGCTGCTTCTGAGAGACTGTCCCGAGTCTGGGTCAGGCAACTGAGACAACCTCTTGTTGGGAGGTGGCATCAGAACTTTCTCAGGGCAGTCTTAGCTAGAGTAACGCACTGTGAATCTCAGTGTGTGTTGGTTCTCATGTCATCGTGAAATATCTTGCATCTAGTCAGAGATAATTCACAAGAAGCAGGGCTGGGGCATGCAGGGGAGTGGAGGCATGGCTTACTGGGCAATCATTAGTTCCACATGAGCTGAATTAACACATCAGAATAAACTGGCATCTTGACCATGACAGATACACAGCTAGTCAGACAAAATAACCAGCTCAAATCTGACTTTATTTTGAGCTACGTCCAAACTCCAGCCTAAGCAATTGGAAACATCTTGAAACTTTTAGTGAGGCTTAAAAAATTAAGGGGGAAGGAAGTGGAGAAGAAAAGAATAACCTTCATTCTGAACTTTGTGATTTTCAGGTGGCCTGTGATTCCTTAGAGGCTATGTGCTGAGATTGCTTTTAAGGGAATTTATGTATTTATTCCTCTAAACCTTCATCTGTTTTGAGGACCAAGGCTCACGTCCACTGAGAGCGGTTCTTCTGTTCCACACATACACATTTCCTGTGTGCTTCGTCTGGGTACAGTGCCCTGTGAAATGGAAGTCATGGAACAGGCTTTTGTACGTGCTGTCTCATGGGTTTGAAGAGGTGAAGTACTACCTTCCCGGTGTGTTTGGGCCTCTCCTTGGCATGCTTCGTAAGCAGATACTCATTCTAGCAGATGAGCTATGGTTTAGGGTCAGAAATGAAAAGGGTTATATTGTGTATGATGTCAACAGAAGTAATTCTTCAGATACCTGAGTGCTTGTCTTGTAGTTTTCATACCCTTTTGTAAATTACAAAGGGAGACAGATTTTGATTAGAAGCTCGGGAAGTACTCTATAGTTGCAGTCATCTCTAATGAAAATAAATGTTCAGAGGTATTGTCATTAAAGGCTTTCAAATGATACACTAATAAGCATTTGAACTACATAGCTAAGTAATTCGTGTGAGGAATGAGTCCACAGAGGTGTTTGTATCATGCTGTTTACTTACAGAAAAACAGGTTGGTAATTAATGACACTTGTTAGACTGTCTAACAGTTTTACACGAGTTAGGCTTTCCTGCCTCTGGGGACAGGACTATTAATGTTGTTCCCATCAATTTCTTTTTCATCTTTTAGGTGCAATCAGCAGAGTACCATACAGATTAAAAATTATTCTAGCTGACTGGTCTGGAAAGTTTAGGTCTGGTGGAGATCAAGACTGATAGATAGGGGGATATACTTACTAGGGGAGATACTCTGCCCTTAGGCTGTTACAGTAATTTAAACCATGGACGAGCAGATCTGACTAATTAGAAATCTGGAAGAGACCACAAACCACCTTAGAAAGATCTTTTTTATGCAAGAAGCTAACTTACTATCTTTACGAGTTTTCCACTGTTTAAATACAACTTCTTGTATACAAATAGGTTTTTCCAGGCCCTGTACACATGACATTACTGTGACTCAATAGGAGTATTTAAACGTATCTTTTAATAGCTCATGCCCTGCATAAAAGTTACTATACTAAACTATATTTAGTGTTTCTTCAAGACACTTGACAATCTGCAAGTCATAAGTTGGAATTGTTGTTACTGTAATGTAATTATTACATTAAAGCAAATTTTTTTAAAGTGACTATTATTGAATGATTGTGTACAGGAAGGAGCTACCTACATTCAGCCAATATAACATTTGCCCTACAATGCCATTTAACATCAAATAAATATTTCTTTAATGTTTTTCTAGTTCTTCTGTGAAAAAAATAATTGACCCCAGTAATTGAAAACTTCTGGTCACATGAACATTCTTTTAAAAAAAGCTAATTATGATAAGCGTTCCTTACTTGGAGTGATTGTCATTGGTAAAGATATTTGACAAAGTGGTAAAAAACATTGAAATATGTTCATGTTTATGGGAAGGGGGAGAATCTGCTTTGTGCTTGATCTTTTAGGCTGGCATTTGTCTACATCTGAGTACTCGGGAAAAGAAAAATCTCATTTCAGTGTTTATAATAGTTATCTTAAACATTTCCTGTTTATCTCTAAATGAAGTTCGAGGTCTCCTTAATTAGAAAATTGACTTAGATCTTTCTGGATGGAAGATTAATTCAATGACAGATTTAGAGAGTCTGAGTAGATTGAATTAGGGAAGATCTGTTTTCCTGAACGTGTGCAGACTTTTAAACTTCATGTAACTAACTGTCAAGGACTGATTGAAATAAAATGTGTGTGAATGCTAAAGCACTCATATGCTAATAGCAAAGGGAATGCGTTAGCTGCGTGTTAGTAGTTTGGCTGTTGAATAGGCAGAGCAAGGAGCCAGTAAGCTTTATATTGACGGAAACACTGGAGTTGGCATATACAGCTGCATAGGCTTTTCAGTACCTCTTAGCTGCTTCTAGGCTTCTGTATGGGCTGTGCAGAACCATGCGAAATGTTGTTTCCATCTGAGATATGAGCAAGCAAAGAACTAATGGTTACCCCTTTAACACTGCCTCTCAGCCTCAGCAGTATCAACAAAGTTTCTTGATATCTGCGTATTTATCTATTTCCTGCACCCTTTGGGGAAAACTGACACAATGTAATGCGTTGTGCAGCTCAGGAATCTGATTTTTCTAACAGTACAAACTTCCAATTATAGAAAAACATGTAGCTATTATGTTTTCAGTTTGGGACTGCTTCTTGTGGTAAGACTTGGCACTTGTCCGTGTATGTGTGCGACTGCCATTAACGCAGCAACAAATGGAATAGCTTGTGGATATAAATTGTGTCCAAGCTGTGGTCTAGATTAAATTATGTAAGCATGTCTGTTAATCCCATTGATCAATGTACCCTTCAAAGAGGATTGCTATAGCGAAAGGAAAAACTGCCTGAATTTACCTAAGTTGAGGACTTCAGCGACTTTCTTCAATTGTTCTGTCTCGGTGGACAAGTTGTGAGCTGGTGAGGTCTGTAAGGCTGAACGCCTGCTGCTGTCAGTGAGAAGCTGTATTGCTGTACTGGAACCCCTGGTAAGAAGAGAGGTTTTGTCTGTGAACAGATGGTTAGAAAACAAAGGAGTGTATTCTGGCCTGCTTTTAGGTGTTCCCGCTAAGTTTTGTAAAGACAGTTTATCTGTATCTCGTAATTCCTCAGGGACTGAGATGATCTCATCTTGGTTTAAAGTCTAGGTCATTAAAAATCCTTAAGATTAGAAACTGTTAGGAAATGAAGTTGTGTTTTTAAGAAACGTGTTTCTCTGCAGAAGTTGTTCGCTGTGTCTAATGCTGAGGCCTTATGGCATCGCAGCGTAGTGTTTTCCAGAAAACCACCGTGTTAAACTTTCCAGATACAAGTGCAACGTGAAGTAGTGCTCTTATAAGGGCAGCAACAGGTTTCAAATCCAATGAGTAAGTATTTGCTCAGCCCTCAGCTTAAAAAGCCTCATCATTTGTGATCCTGTTCCAGACCACATGAAAACCTAGGAATGCCTTGACTGGGCTGCGTCTGTCTTGCCCAACGTCCAGTGGCCAGAAGCCACTGGGATGACGTGGGAAGGCTGCAAGGCTCAGCTATCCCGTGCTGTTTCCCACGCATGTTCTCACGGCTGCCAGCTGCGTCTGTCTCAGGAGCTTCCTGAGCCAGAGGTGGCTTTTCTGTGGCTGATGTCTGATAGCACCAGGCTTGTGGTGGTCCGTGCATTGACTTGCGCCATCATTGCTAACACAGAGCTCCATCTTACCAAACAGCTGAAGAATGTGTTAAAGCTGTAGTCTGTTCCCCTGCTTCTCTGAAAGTCCAAATTTTGATAGTTTCGGCTATTTGTTTTCACAAGTGAAATCACGTAGGAGAGAAACCTGTTTCTCTGTGCCTGCAGTGTGTAAGAATGAGCTCCTGCATGTGTTATTTTCCTGAGCAGTGGGTGCTTCCAGGGCAGGTAAAGCTTCAGTTATTTTCCTTCCCCTTAATAGATGCAGAAAATGCCTTTCAAACTTATATAAAAATTTCTGGTATTCAGTGGTGAAGAATTACTTATTTTTGTTGTGCTAAGTTTTGTTGACTTGAAGATACCTTAATAAATTGCTGTGCTCTCTAGTAGAGTACTAGCTAAAGCCTGTTGGTTAGAAGAAAAGAGATCTTCTGTAACTTGGTGGCAGGCTTGCATGTCAACTGAGTTGGCAGCGTGTAAAATACTTAAGATTTTTGTTGCAGAAAAATAAATTAAAAGACTCCAAACTCAGGGATTTGGGAGATATTATTTGCCTACTTGCATGCATGCCCTCATCTCCTTTGGCTCTGTTCATCATGCTGCTGCTTGATGAAACAGATCAGAGAACTGATAAAATGTTCACAATAGGCAGACAGATACTGTAGGATCTGTTGTAGCTGGATAATCTTGGGCTTCCCGTTTTGCCGGGGGGTCAGGACTGCACAGCAGGGATAAAGGGAGCATCTGCCTCAGGAAAGCAGTCTTATCTTGCCTTAAAAAGATGAACAAAATGTCATTTTTCTGTGCAGAGATTTCTCGAATGGTTTCACAATGTTTTGAAGGGTCTGGGGCAGCAGTAACGATTGTGCCAAACCTGGCGTGCTGTGCTTGTGTCACACCATGTAACCAGAGACTGAGTCACCATCCCCAGCCAGACCTGCGCGGCTGCCTGGCTGAAGCACCACAGGGAAGCAGAGGAGGCTAGAAGGGTAGGAAAGGATATATTGTCCAGGGGTGTTAGGTGCATCCAAGGTGGAGGTTTTGATGTCTGACATAACAGCAGAATAATGAAGGTAAAAATATATTTGAATCTGCTTTAGTGACAGCTGCTGAGCTAAACTGTCGGCTGTGCACCTGCACTCTGGAGAAGTCCGACTCTTCTGATGTTTATTCATATAAACAAAATAATCTTGGTATTACCCTTTTTGTGGATGAAGCTGTGATTCCATCATTCTAATTTGATCTGATGGTGGTTCTTTAGAGCAAATAATTTTAACGTCAGGTTATGCCCAGAGTCAAAATCCTGAAGTAGTTATGATTTAATTTGCTAAAATAGCTAGAAGTGATCTAACACGTGGTTTCAACCTGATGCTGTAATGTGATACACTTGTAATTTATGGAAGCAAATGTATTTCTTAGATATGTGTATGGTATTTTTAGGTTATGATAACGGATCTTTGACCAGAAGGTATTAGCAAATGATGAAATGCCAAATGCATATGATCTTTTTAGGATGTGGTTAAATGAAAAGTGTCTTAGTGTGTTAGAAATGTTTTCTAATATCATGCACAGTTTCTAGAAAGAAAGGTTTCATAACTAAAAGAAGTAGCTCCATTGTTTTGGTGTTAGGAGAACCTTCAGCCCACTGTGGTGGGTCTTAGGCAACACAGCAATCACCTGTCCCCCATGTGCCATGGCACAGCTCTGATCTGAAACCTGTGGGAGTTTAATAATGCAAATTAAACTGGGTAAGGTGTGGGTGATCTGTAATTCAGAATCAAGTCACTTCACAGCAGCTGGTGGTGGCATATCAAGTGATTTTAATGGTTTACTGTGGTTGATTACCTCATTTTTTCAGGGCTGCTTGCTTGTTACAGGTACCAGTCTTGAAAGCAAGGCTAAATTTGATCCTCACCAACACTCATGCTTAAAGCAGTGCTTGATGTCTAGACAAGAAAAAAAATGGGGAACTTTCCAGTATCCTTTTTGTCTGCAACATTGCTTTGCTGACTGAATTAGAACATTTTGGTTAAAATTTATTCCTTAGGAACCAAATAGCCTTAAAAGCTTTGCGTTTGTAATCGCTATTCCATTGCTGATAAAAGCATGTCAGAATGGTCATGCATCTTCTGCTTGGACAGTCCTGCTGTCTCAACAGGAAACAAGCTTTCGTAAATACACGCCAGCTGGGTGAGGTCAGAAGTTCTCCTAAGTGAGGTGGAGCCTTTTTTTCCTTGACACAGATTGTTTTCTTGTGAAGTTAATTGCATTGCAAAATGACAGGAACATCCTGGAGTGACTGCAGCAGAGTGAATCAAAGAGCCAGGGAATCTGCAAAAAAATGAGTATGCAAAATATCTGAATCAGTTCTAGGTGAGAAGGATCAATAAAGGAGGAGTTTTTTCCTTCTGTCTTACAAGTTGTCCTGTGCCAGAAATCACTGAACTGAGATTTTTGTATAAATATACCCGTTGGCTATATTGCATATTTCTCAAGATCCCAGTGGTACTTAGAGTGAAAATTAATAAAAGGAAAAGTGGTAACTTGTACAGCTGAGCGTTGCACAGAAAAGGTAGGTCATTGCTGAGAAAAGTTAATGCTGTTGGAGCATGCCACTTGTGGCATGCACGTACACACATGTCTTTGGTGACAGAGGTAAGGCTACAGAAAACTACTTTAGCCAGCGACAGGAAAATTAAGTTATAAAGGTTGGCCCTTTTTTAGAGGATAAATTGCCTTGCATGCAGATTGGAAAGTTATGGCTGGGATATGACTTTGGCATTAGAATAAACTGCTGTACTTCTCAACTTTTTTTGGCATCTCTGAACTAATTATCAAGCGATCAATAGGAAATGTTAATCCACCTGATTTAAAGTTCTGTTTTCTGTAGAAAATGAAGCAAAGATAGAAAGCTAACATTTTCATACAGAAGAATAGATGTGAGCGAAACTGTCGCAGTTTCTATTTCAAATGTTTAACTGGGTTGTCTTGCTGTAAGCCGATTTAATACGCAGATCAAGTGTTCTGATCTGATTTATTTTTTTTTGTAGGAATGGAACAGTAGGATAAAGTAATCCTGGTTTTGTAACAGTAGGTCCAAGTGTGTGTTGAAGAAATGCAGTGCAGGTTAATAAACATTGATTAGAATATTAGTCCAAGGCTGGTATTTCCTTCTCAGAAATCTAGTGATAGAGTTAACTTTCAGTTTCATGCTGGAACAGCAAAAAGCTTTGTGTGCAACACATGGCAGGGTGGTAATGGCATAGTTCTGCATGTTATACGCATTAATGTGGTCTTGTGTACACTGTAGCTAAGCAACATAAAAACAGACATCTATATCCAGTGCCGTAAAAGCCAGTAATGGGATGAGTCGTCTCAATTGCAGGCTAATTGTCAGCCTCAGCTCAGAAACTTGCTTTCTTGTTGGTGAAACATAATGAGGGATTCAGCCATTAATTGTTAATCAGGGCTACTGATCAGAAAAATCAGTGCAAAGGCTTCATTGTGAAATAGTAGGCGTAAAGAATAATCCCTATTTTGTCACTAGCCTGTTAGTCAGTTTTATATAACCTCAGGTTCCTGAATTCCCTTATACTTTTTTTTATTGTTATTTCAAAACTTCCAACTCCTTTTTGCTTTCTTAGTTTCTATTCCTACTTCATTGTTCTGCCTTTTCTGTGTTTCCTTGTTTTGCTTTTTGTGTTGATTCAGTTTGGTTCCTTTTCAAAGGCTTTCTCTTGCCAATTTTGTGAATCCCCAAGCTTAAAATAGACCTGTCTGGACAGTATATTAAATTAAGAACAGTGTTACCTTTGAAATGTTCATTTTTGGATTGGAGTTTTTTGACACTTACGCAAGGTAATAAGCTGAAATGTCCTGCCAAAGTGCAAAACCCCAAACAAATATGCAGAAAACACCCAGGATTCTGGTTTTTTAGCCGTCCAGTGTATTTTACTCGCTCCTGTATTGCATATTTTTCCTATTCAAACATGTCTGCACTGTAAAAGGTTTGCCTTTGCAAAAGGTAATACTGCTTCTTGGAGTCTTTTCCAATGATTGACAATGCAAGACTTCTGGTAAAAGAAATCACAAAATTTAAAAATGTCTTGAGTTAGTGGGCAGTCCACCTGTTTTGTGGCTAGAATGGAAAGCGGTTTCTTGTTTGAAAGTTTAGGATGTGTTTGAGGTTTTTTGGTGGGTTTTTTGCCACCCCCTCCCCTTTTTCCTCTCCTTTAAATGTGAAGGAGTTCTTATGTTAGCAGGTGGTTTGGCAAAGGGGACTGGTCCTAAAACCTGCCAAATCCACGCGTAGGAAATTGGTGAGCCGCTCTTAGCCAGAAACATCAGTTGCTGCCTTAACTCTGTGGTCAAGAGTGCCGACCGCATCAGGCTTCACAGCAGTGCCCTTTTGGCCAAGCCGTGATTCCCTAGCTGCCCTTCTGGGTATTCCCACCCCTTCTTTGTGCTTGCGTGTGTGGTCTTGGCAGTGAAGTTAATCTGACTGAAAAATGGGTTTTCTTCCCACCAGGTTAGTTTTCAGCCAGGTCAGCCCTTTGAGCTGTTGACTAGCGGAGGTGCTTGTGCCAGGCAAGGGAGATGTGAGCAGCCGGGGGTGGTAGGAGGGAGGACACAACAACATTTTTCAGCAGCTCTGCCAGCTGATGTCACCTCTGTGTTAATGAAATGTTGGCCCCGGGGTGCATTTTTGTGATCAGTTTAAGCTGATCTTAAGTAGCTGCTGTTGCTAAAAGGGACAGATTTCCCTGCTCCCTGCCTCGGTGCCAGGGGAGTGGGGCAGCTGTGGTGTGGCCTGGGGAGGGGGCCAAGTCAACTGGAAACCAGTCATTTCTTTTATTGGATGTAATTGCAATCTGAGCTGCCTGTGGCTGCAGCTACTGATGGAGGGGAGGGACGTGAGGACTGGGGACCTGTCCCTGAAGTGTGGGGAAGGGGGACTGCTTCAGGCAGGACCCTTGAAAGGAGAAAGGTTGTAGGGAAGCGCGTGAGGGAGGAATCCAATATTTGCTCCTTGTCGTGGGTTTGATTTGGTGGTGACTCAAGCTGGCACAAATTCAGGCTGCTGTGGAGGGACAAGGAGAGCCAGCCCAGGGAAGGGAGGTGGCTGCAGGCTGATTTATTGCTGCTGCTGCTTAGCCAGGTTAACTTTCAACTAAAGCCAGTGCTCTGGTGTGACTCTGGCTGCGAGTGCTGCTGGAGCACAAAGGCGGCAGGGGGAATTCCCGTTCTGGCAGCGGCTGCGTTTATGTTGGCATGCAGGGATTGTAAAATTGCACCTGAGATTAAGGAATAACAAATTCAATAATTATTTAGATTGTTTTCTGCTCTGCTGTCTCATATCAAAATTGTACCCAGCTAATTTTATAAAATTATTCTACGGAAGTAAAAGGTTGTTACTTGCTTGGAGGAGGGAAGGACCTTGTGTGAAAATAAGCTTTTTAATGTAAATAAATAGCAGGCAGCTAAATATTAAAAACAGTTCTTTACCAAAATATTGTGTAAGGGTGCTTGTGTACATTTTTAAATAAACTACATTAATAACTGACATGTTTGGAAAGTTCAAGTTCTATAGTAATGTTAAGCAGAGTGCACAGCATAAGAAATTTATATGGTAATACTTAAAGGGGAAAAAGCAAGGCATAGAAAATATCAAATATAACGATTGTGATTTGATAAGTTTAGAAAGTTTCTTGCATAGCTTAGCTTTGTCTCAGATTACTTTGTTTTTTATCTCTAATTTGTGACAGCTTGACATAAAAGTTTTTACTTTGGAAAAAACATGACCACTGCTAGATTTTATCCTGGCTGGATTTAAGCATTTAGAATTTTAATCCCCTACAGCAGCACTTTGCATTTCCTTCTGAAGGTATTAGTGCTTTCACAAATCAAATGCACTTTTTAAAAAGAAGCCATGTCTTGTTATATTGGCCTAACATACACTGTGAGTGGAGGTTTGTTTTCTTTGAAAGTTGAAAAGAATAGAGGGGGAGCTTTACTAGCTGAAACTTTGTTCGTGGTATGAAATAGTAAGTCAGCAATAAGTATTTGAGTTGCTGGGACAGTAGTCAACTGGAAGCACTTAGCTTTTAAATTTCTGCATACAAATAAACTTTTACAGTTATCAGACTCATCAAAGACTGCTCACCGAAACATCACTTCCTCCATCAAACAAAATCACTTTAAATATGGTTCTTCATTTAAACCACAATTGTATTTTTGCCGTATAGAAAGTGCAACTTATATTCATCTCTCATTTGCAGCGTATGTGGCTCAAAGTTATCTACCTAGATTTGTTATGTAGACTTACCTGTTTGAACAGTATTTTTTCTCAAACTGCAGCATATTTGGTTTAATTATCAGTATCTAATATTAAAAACATATTTTGCAAGGAGGGGGTTGGAGTTCTGAAGGGCAGTGCAAGGCCTCGCTGCAGTGACTGTACCTCCGAGAGCGGTCCTAAAATAGGATTTGGCTCTTCTAAATGGCTAAATTTACTGCCTCGCTTGGGAGAGGAGCCTTGGATCCATTTCACTTACGAAGGCATTGCAGATCCCCTAATGCGAACAGTCTGTTGTGGGTTTCCCTGCAACTGCAAAGGAACAGTCTGCTTTCTTTCCAAGATGATTATCTTTCTAAAGCCTGGTCTGCCTTTAATTAGAGCAGGCAGGCTTCATTCTTCAACATCGGATGGCTGAGATTATAGAAGAGATCAAAGTTGCAGCTTTTAGATTGAGCGACCAAGCAAAGTCTGATGGAGGAACTCAATGGAGAAAGGAAGACAAAGGAGCGGAAATCTTCATCCATTTATTGAGGCCTGAATTGTAGTTTTGGAGTTCCTGAGTTTCTGAAGACAAAGATCTCAGTTAATGAAATATTTTGGTGCCTTGGAGGGGATACACCGTTTTTTTTTAAAGCACTTCTAAAGGATGAGAAGCGCAGAAGCTGCAGTAGGGTTAAAATTGGTGACCTGAGCGTCACTTTAGTATGGAAACTGGTTCTGCAGCAGGGACCTTCCATAAGAAGTGAGCGGGTGGGTTATCTCCTCCGAAACAGCAGCCTTTGGTGTGATTTCGGCTACTGCCACTAAAGCATCACTGGTCACCAGATTGACGATGAAAGCAATTTTAGTTCTTGTGCAGAAGTTTATATTGTTAGTTTGGGTGAAAAAACAGGGATAGTAGAAAAACTCGAAGTCTAACTGGTGGCTTGTTGTGAGTGGTGTTCAGTAAATCCTTAGTAGATATTGAAAGTGGTAACTATCATCTGACAGTCACTCTGAAGTGATCGTGAGTTATTTTAAACATTTTAAAGAATATTGATCCTTAGCTTGAGTCATGCTAGTTTTCTTCTGAAAAAATCCAACAGCACCAAGGATTTCAATTCATTACCTTACTTTCAGGATGAATGTTGGGGTTTTTTTAAGGTGGGGAGTCAAAACGGGATTATTTTGGGGCTTGTGTGACATAAGGAACGTGGTTTCTGTGGTGAGAAGTGTACTTGGCCAAACACGTTTCTGCTCTGGCTTGTCTTCAAAATACTGTGCAGGTGAAACCAGACTCCTACGGAATATCCAGAAAGCTGAATATTGCCACAGGCTGCCAAAGAAAGCAAAATAAATCCTTCGTAATAAACTGGTTTTGAAAAGTCACCTTTAATATATGTTTTTGAAGGCCACAGTTGTAGGATTTTTGCTTTCCAGTCGCGCAGAAAGATCTGTTAATATGTTAAAGATCTCAGCTTCTGAAAAGCATACAGAAATGCAGAATCTATGTATAATATGGGGAGAGGGAAATGCGTATGTTACAACCTGTATTTTAAATTCTAGTTCAGGTTAAGAGCCTTTGTGTGAGCCTGGCTGCCCAGAGGAGGAAGGGGCAGGGAAAATCTTATGTTCTTCTGAGCTAGAAAACAAGAGGCTCCCCACATCACCTTGATTTCTTAAAGTAAAACTAAGTAAAACTAAGAAAGATACTGCCATAAACAATGATTTATTTCACATTTGGATACTGACTGCAGCAGTCACTTTAACTGTACAGTACAGGGCAGTCGGGAGTCGCTTCTCCTGTATGTTGGTGCTTCTCCTGCATCCTTATTGAAAGGGCATCACTGAGTTTGCCTCTGGTCTTGTTCAGCTGTTTCAGCTCTTTCCCCTGATAGAAATTTTCATTTAGCGCTAAAATTATTTAATGTGTTTAATAATTAAGTTCCATAAGCTTGGATTATAAAATACCGGGCTTACTCTGCTTAAAAAGGAAGCCGGTTACTGGAATTTAGCACAATGTCAAATGGGGAAATGTAATCTGGTAGTTCTGAAACACCTTTAAGTTATATTTTCTATGAAGTCTGTCTTAGCAAATGTTAAAAAACAAACCTTTTAGGAGGAAAATGGTAATCTAATTCTGGGTTCCTTGTTTTGGAACAGAGCTGATGATTCTTTCATTTTTCCTGGCAGCAAATCCTGCCTATTGTATGTGGAAAGCAGGCAGGATGTGCTGCCAGCCCGGCGCCCGGTGAAGGTGCTCTGAAGTGTTAACTTGGCAGCAAAGCTAATCTGGTTACTCTCGGTAACAAGCAAATGTTTTGTTTAAGGAAAATCAAACAGCAGGAAGGGCTAGCTTTAATTTTGTCTCACGTTTCGGATGGCCGTCTCGTCGCTTCCGCTGAAATCTTTCCGGAATTCAGGAACGCGGAGTTGTTTCGTCATGAAGCAAACTGCCCTCCTGTAGCATCACCTCCCGCCAGCTCCACCTCCCATCCGCAGTGCGTGAGTCAAGGTTTCTGTTTCCACTTTGACATTTGAACTGAGTCACTTGTTCTGTTGTGAATGTCCAAGATTTTATGGCTCTTCATGTCAGGATTGCTCTTGTTCCTTCCTTGTTGGCCTTTCAGGGGTGTAAATTTCCACTGGGTTTGTAGCTTTGACCTGCTTTGGAGATCAGCCCCTGGGTCAGGACTGATGCCCTGGTGGTGGACAGGACTCTGCTGTGAAGCCAGTGAGATCTCCAAAACTTGTTTAGATGAAGCTTTATTTTTTTTAAATCTCCAGTGCTGGTTTAATAGAGCCTCTTCGTTTTATACATGGAAATGTAAATTCTTTCCCTGTGGAAGATAAACACTTTTATCTCAGGAATTCTCATCTGCTGTTTCCAGATGTACCGAGAAGACTTCTGGACTGGAAGTGTTGAGGGAGCTGTAAAATGAAAAAGTGAGGGGACCAGTTTTAAACCTGCGGGGTGCGAGCTGTTCTGCCCACCCTGCTGCCAGCTGAGCCAGGCAGTAAGCTGCAGCGGACCCCCGCACACCCAGCTGTGTTTCAAGCTGCGCTGTGCTGAAGGAAAGAAATAGAATGAATGATACTATAAAACACTTAAAAGAGAGGAGGCCAATTGGGGGCACATGTAAGACATTTTTAAAGTGTCACAGCAAGCTAAGGTATTGTAATTAACATGTCTAGAATAGAAAATACAATCTTTCTACTCTAAAACTTCTTGGGTTTTTGCTTGGAGTGAGTTAAGGCAATTACTCCTGGCCATGCCACCCCCAAATAGAAAATGACACCAGCATTTGTGTGGCATCTCGTATTTCATTTTGAATACACTATTTGCTGTCTTAAAAAAAAATATTTCAAGAGTGAATTTGGCAACAAAAATTTTGCTGAAAATTACAGTTTCTCAGTATTACAGTTTGAGAAAGTGAAAAGCTAGCTCTGCGCAGGTTTTTTCTCTGACTTTGGTGAATGTCAGATTCTTCATATGTTGTTCAGCTGAGCTGTACTGGGAGCCTAACCTGCTCTTTGCTACCTGTTCCCACCCCAGAGCTGTGTCAGTGAGGTTATTTGTCCGAAGGGTGAATTTGGGGGGCTGATTTGGCTGAAAAGTAACTGTTTCTGCCAGATTATTCTCAGTCAGCTTGGCAGCCTGAGCTGGCTTACACCCCAGCTGAACCAAGTGGATCGGTGCAGGAGAAGGGACACTGAAGAAGTGAGGAGCTGCAGCTCATGGAGCTCTGCACTTTGGATGTTTATGGTGGGCAAAATGTTGTACTAACTCAGTGTGGGAAACAGTCTGAAAGTACCCTTTGTAGGGAATTCAGTAGTTTTATCCTCTTTATTCATTAAGGAGGTGATTATAGCTGCAACAAGTGAGAGTTCAGTTTTGTTTTTAGAAGCACTCTTTTAAAATGCACTGCTGAATTTTAATTGAAAAAACTTTGTACCAGCCAATTTGGCATAACAGGTATCCTGCCAAGTGTGGCAGAAAAACTTCACCTTCAGTTCTCAGAAACCTTCCTTTCCTGGGGGACCAGCTCCGTTCCTGCTTCCAGTGGACTGCTGCCAGTCTAGCAGCTATTTTATATTTAGGCAGCTGAACAGCCTGTGCGCTGGTGCTGCGGTGGGGTGTGATGCCAAGCCCTGTGCACAGAGTCCGGCATCACCCAGGCTGCTGCTCGTGCTATGCTCTTTCCCATCTCACGTAGGTGTCGGGAGGCTCCAGGGTGGGCAGGTCCATGTTTCCCTGCCCCATGCCATCCAGAAGCGCGGGGACGGATCCTGCACAAACAGCTCTGTCACAAGCCGGCGTGTTTGGGGCCCCCGGTGCGCAGGAGGGGCTGGGACGGCAGGGCGTGCTTTCCCCATTAGTAATGGCTTGGAGGGACCTCGTTTTGCAACTGAGACTTAACTGTTTGGACTGTATTGGGTTTAGCTGCTGGGAATGTAAACAGTCATAGCTGCTGTAGTCTGGGCTTCGTAATCTCAATTTGGGATGGGCTGTGTTTGGGATGTGCCATGGGGGAGGCTTACCGTGGAGGGTCGCCAGGCTGGAGGCCAGCTGCCAGCGCTGCAGGGCTTGATAAAGCCCTTGGGAACACGCTCTGCAATGAAATCTTCCAATTCTTAATCAGCTCTTGATTCCAAAAGGCAATGCTTCTTCATTGCTCCATGCTATTGCCTAGTTAAGATACAAATAAGACCTAATAAGGGATAAGGACAAAACTGAATAGCATTGACAAAGAATTCTCTAAATTTCTATAAATTTGCTAATTCTGTAATTAGTCGGCATAAGGAATTAGCATCCCATGAAGCTGCGGTTAGATGTAAACTTTAAACTAGTAGTACCTGTTATTCAGAGGAAGACAGAGATACCTTTGGTGGCTTGTTGCTTTTTCCCCAGGTGACTGCTCAGTAAGGAGATAGGCTGTGCTGCTCTCACAAGGTTGCATTTTCTGTTTCATGGTTGTGGTCACTTAAAACCAGTGTTATTTAGTGGATCTGTCTTGGCTTCCTTATTAAAGGTGGAATGTGGGCCTGCAGGAAGGGTGAGGTCTTCCCTCTCTGCGTTTCCAAACCTGACATCATCATCAGTGGCTTTTCTAAATCAGCACTGGCCTGGGGACGCTGTCCTGCTGCCACTGATGACTGGGGAAAACATCCCTGACTTCAGAGGAGGAGATCCGGATTTTCAAGCTGTGACTTTAAATCCTTGATAAACCAGTTAGGTGTACAAAAAGCATTTAAGATAAATACATTAAAATTGTTTTGCGCTTCACGTAATGATGTATAGTCTGCTGGTAACCATATTTTAAATGGAAACAAACTTCTGCTAGCACGTTACTGAGCTGTCTTTGCTTTTCACGCAAGTGAATATAATTTCCTAGGAAAAAGAAGGGGAAGGAGGAATCAAACTTCAATAAATCTAAAGTTGTATGGAAATTCTGTACTGTTTGTTGGTTTCAAATTAATGTGGCTAAAGCCATTCAAAAGCATCCGGTAACTTCATAACAGTATAATGAAGGGTTCTGTTGAACACAAATATGGAATAGTATTAGAAGGAACATTATTTCCTCTAAAGATAATTTCTATAAAATGCATTTCATGATTCACAATAGTTAAAAGTGAATTTACAAAGTCTTATAGTACTTTGATTATTGCTGCACAGATGGGAAGAATTCTGTGAACTCTCAGTCAATCACTATTCTTGTGATTATCAGCAGTTCAGTGGTTTTAATGATGTGTACATATCCAGTTATAAGTACTCGAAATATTGTTAGAAGTTGTTTTAAATTACACCACCTGAGGTGGCTGTTTTATTTCCTAAAACTGCTGGTTAGGTTAAGGTTGTGTGTTCTCTCCTGGTATGTCAGATCTCCAGTGCCATGGTGTCTGTTTCATATCACGTCAATATGTAAGCGTGTCAGCATCCAGGGTGAATGAACTGCTGACGCCTTCATCTAATCTAACTTTCTCTTACGCTGAGCCAAATTAAAGACTAGAGAGATATATAGGGGAGTCAGTGCAATCTCACTTGCATAATGTAGTCATAGAAACCAGCTGCATTTTCTCTTAAACAGATGTCTAGGCAAAAGAAAGAAACTGAGACCTAGGTATATGTGGAGGCTAGCAGGCCAGCTACTGGAGCTCTAGTAAACTGCCATGCTAATCTTTTGTTAAATGCTGATTGCTTTAATTAGAAAATCTTAACATGGTTGGAACCGCAAGTAGCTATTCTCAAATATCAAAATTAAATCATTTCCAGTAGGCTGCATGTGTTGTTGAAAGAAGTCTGTTTTTTGCAGAAGACACCTTGAGCTGTATTGTTTAGCGAGCTTACGGCAGGTAAACACAGTCTGCTCAGCCTGCTGCCTTCGCAGGGCTGCGCTCCTTCATCTTCAGTCTGTTGATCCTGGCATACAGTGTGCCAACTTGGTCAGGATGGGATTTTACCCAACAGGTATTTGAATTGGTGCTTGTTTTATATGTATTGCTTAGGCTGACTTGGTATTGAAGATGAGCCATTTGCTAAGGTGTGTCTAGGTGAGGTACAAAGCTAAAGCAATACGCCATTTGGTGGCGTTGTGTAGACTCTGTGCCATACGCTCTTTCTTAAAGATGGGTAAAATTTAACTTCGTGAAAGCTGCTAGTGAAAGGCGTCCATTCATCTGTAGAAAGCAGGACTGAGAAGAAAATGGTGTCTGAAACCAAAGGCCATGTTAGCCATGGTAAATACAGCCCCATCTTGAAAGGCACGTACAGTATCAAATTCAGTTTTAGAAACGGAGATGGCTCATCTCTTACACAGTCTGTTAAAGGCCAGAAAACTCTGGCTGCTCAAGAATTTTGTGTAAAACCGTTATCATGCACAGCACTGTGTTCCTACAGAAATATTTAGTAGTTCAGTATTTTTCTATCAAATCAGTTAGCCGATGCATGTAGTAGTTGTCACTTAAGATTAGATTAAAATCTATTTAAGAATGTGCTCCTGTAACTGGAGTATTCTTATGCCGTTGTTCTTTCATGTAATTTCTGGTGTGATTTTGCAAGACTAAAAAAAATTTTTAAAAAAAGTCAAATGATTGCTCTCTAACAGGGTATGATTTTGATCAGACACAATATTTCTATTTGTGTGGAAAAGTTTACCAATTTTGTATGTGTTTTCCTAAACAAATAAATATTATAGTGTTTGCAGTTTATGTTGCTATCAAAGTATTTAAGTGGCTTTTATCTTAGTCATGTTGGGGTTTTGAGCATTGCTGTGTTCTGCTATTTAATTATTAAACACCTAATGGTTCACAAGCAGTTCAAGCAGATAATGTGCCATGAAATTGAAGTCAAATGCCTTAAAAAACCAAACAAATAAAAAAAAAAATCCCCAACTTAAAGTGAATGAATATTGTCTTTCGAGGCATTCTGCATGTTCAGCTGAAGACGACTGATCAAGAAAATGAACTTTCTGTGCGTGCCCAGTCTTACACCAAGTTATTCAACACATTTTAGGACTAGAAGGAAGTGAGTGTAGTTGGTGAGGAACCCTGACCGTGGTGGGGGAACTCTCTGAACAGGAAAATAGAGTACTGGAGTACCTCCAAGTCCTCTGTACTGATAGACTTGTAGTAACAGTGAACAGCCAAGCAGAAGAGATCACAGGTGAACTAAATTTATCTTTCTCTATTTTATAGTTCTAGCAAAGTTAGGATAAAGCAGTGTTATAGCAAATGAGTCAACACCAAATAAATCTGTGTCAATATTAAACAATTCAAAGTTTATGTGTAAACTGGGATTGGAAAAAGGTGTGGAATTGTGTGTGTAAAGGTTTGAGTATGTTTGTAACAACTGCTAATATTTTGTCTGGAAGTATGTTTAAGTATTCAGATATTTTTCTGTTGAGGGTAGACCTTTACTGGGAATACTATTAACTTGTGATCTTTTTAAGTAATAAATCTTTTATATTCTTTTAGTATTATGGAATTCAGCAAAATGAGGTAATGGGAGGTTTCTGATGAAGGTTGTGTGCATGTAGGATTAAGGGAAGGTGTTCAGGCTATCATTTCCACCGATTGCTGATTGATAAAACTCTGCAGTGGTGAAATATAAAAAGATGAAGTTGGCTGTGCTGCTATTCTCGTGTTTTTATATCCCTTTACGTTCAGGTGCATTGCTAACATTACCTGATTAACAACATGCAGTGAAATTCAAGTTGCTTCAATACATTTTTGCGTGCAAATGAAATTACTCAGGATTCCAGTTTGTGTTTAAAAACTGCAGCGTGAAGTATCGTTAGAGCTTGGTGCATTGGATTTGTACCGTGGGCTGGAAATTCACTCCTTGGCTGGAGCCAGGGCTACACACAACATTGTGACCGTGGTGGTGTTTGCAGCAGTGGTCATAACGGGATTATAACTTGAAACTCAGTGGGTTTTGTTGAAAACTTTTGTAGGAATCTTTGACCCTGAACGTGCTAATTAGTCTGACAATGGTCTTTTTTCCTCCCTTAGGGCTGAGAAAACGGAGGTACTTAGTGAAGACCTGTTGCAGGTATTGTAACACAGTTAATATCTATTTTTTAAATGCTCTTTGTGAAGTTTGAGCCTTCTGAGTTTTGTGGAGTACCTAACATGGGGGGAAGAAAATACTGCACATGAAAGGGATGAAAACAAAGATGTCTTTTGGCTGACTTCTCAGCATGCGAAAAAACTATGATACAATTTGAATGGAAAAAATCAGGTGCTTCTGTTTCTGAAGCTGATCATATGGCTTGATAAAGTGAAGGAGGAAGCATCTTTACTTTTAGTTAGATGAACTAGCTTGTTAAGCTTATGAACCATTAGTGCTAATGACTTGCCAGTCTATCTGGTGAAGGATGATGAGCTGGGAAGAAACTATGATTAGGCACAGCTGGTTTCTGTCTTCATTTGTATTTCTCTTGAAGAGGTCAACTTGGGCTTTGAGAGGTGGCAAAAAACATGCCAACTGCTTGCTAATACATACTGTCAATTTTTTCTGAAAGTCTGGAATTGCTCTAAATAAGTGTACAAACGCTTCTTATTTAGCTTGCGATACTTGTTCTCAAATTTGTCATGCTGACATTTGATTTGTTTGGAGACTTGTCATCTTTTTGGAAGTATACCATCTAATCAAACGTTACTCTCATGGTGGAATTTTAGTTGCAACTGTTAGATTAACAAGGTTGACTGATTACGTGGAACAAATTTGACTACAGGCTTGTTCTACATAGTTTTCTTCCTCTGGTTACTGTGTGAAAGACTTTTTTTTAAAAAAAAAAGACTATAAATTGGCAAGGGAAGTCAGGCTAGCTGTTCCACAGGATCTCAAGTATAATGGTTATTTCAAATCGATTACAAA
Source organism: Burhinus oedicnemus (assembly GCA_008921705.1). NCBI lineage: Eukaryota > Metazoa > Chordata > Aves > Charadriiformes > Burhinidae > Burhinus > Burhinus oedicnemus. The sequence continues at coordinate 714,389 of VFFE01007149.1, forward strand.
GCATCTTAGTATGCTTAAGTTCAGGACCTGTATATGAAACATGGAAGCCAAACAAATGATGCAAGTACTTTTATTTCAAATCTCTCCAGCTGTTCAGATTAAAGTAGAAGATGAGAGAATGTATCAACCTTAAGACTTGAATTCGGCACAAATACGTGAAATCATCTTGAGTAATGGTGAAATGAGCTGATCTGATACATTTTACCATGCTTTTCAGGAGACTGCTTTATTTGAACCATAAATAACCTTAACAGTTGGACAATACTGTTTTAATTTCTGAAGAGATGTGTACAATTAAATGGCATAAAAGATGTTAAAACACCTTGGTATCCTTCAAGAGCCCATCTGTTTTCTTGGTTAGCTGCAGCATAGTAACAAGAAGTGAAAGCCAAGAGTACTGCTGCTTCTTGCCAAAAAAATTTTGCAAGCAAGGCTTTCCCAGGCACAGAGCAGACTGACTACACCCAACTGGAAGAATTTACTCACTTGTTTGTTTGCTCTTGGGGGCTTGTGGAGGGGAGGGAGGCTCTTATCTAACTAAAGAGCTTAAAATTGTGATACTGCTCACTCTATAAATATGTTTCATAGTGTTCTTTTTTATATTTAGCTCAAACTTTGACATAGGATTGCCATAGCTTGTTTTCTGAAGCGTAGTACTCCATTTCAAGTATCTCTGTTAAATGTGTTCCTGTCTGAAGACAAGGAGTATAATTCAGTACTGGAAAGGCTTCTACAATAGACCTACTTTCTGGCATGCCCTTGTAGTGTATAATAAAGCAATTGTGTGATGTTTTGTACACTGAAGATGCCCTGTGGGTACAGACAGCATGGCCTGTAGGTCACATTTTCAGTTCAAAGGTAGCTTAATGGAGATTAATGTCCTTCATGGTTTTCCTGACATCTCTGAACTAAAAAGCAGATCAGAGAGGAGAGTACATTATCGTGAAGTTCTGGGGTCATGTTCTTCCTGTCAGTCTTCTACCCTTTTAGTTTGGCATTCAGACTGCCTGGAAAGAGGCTGTTGGGAATATATATGCTCCAAAGTCTTTCTAAGGAACGTAAGCTACCATGCATGGCTGACAAGGGCTGTGTTAGTCTGCTGGGGTCTGTAAGATGGTTCAGTTACAGGATGTCACCATGTTTCAAGTGTGGGAAAAACCCCTGTGCTCGGTATTTTAAGAAGTCTTAACTACGTGACCTTGCAAAAATAAATGCTTTCACAAATAGTGGATGGTTTAGAATGTGTTGGTGGTATTTAATCTTGCCTGCAACAGTAGACCACAAACAGTACTTTCTTGTTCATGTATCTTTATATGGACTGTTTTGAAGTGCTTGCCTTTTATTTACAGAGCATATATCAACAGTGCCTTTTGCTTTCAGAGCAGTCCTTCACAGAATCACTGGGGTTGGAAGGGACCTCTGGAGCCCATCTAGTCCAACCCCCCTGCCAGAGCAGGGTCACCTAGAGCAGGTTGCACAGGATGGTGTCCAGGCAGGTTTTGAATATCTCCAGAGTTGGAGACTCCACCACCTCTCTGGGCAGCCGTGTTCCAGTGCTCTGCCACCCTCAAAGTAAAGGAGTTCCTCCTTATGTTCAGCTGGAACTTCCCACGTTCAAGCCCGTTACCTCTTGTCCTGTCACTGGGCACCACTGAAAAAAGACTGGTCCCATCCTCCCGGCACCCTCCCTTTAAGTATTTGTAAGCATTGGTGAGATCTCCCCTCAGTCTTCTCTTCTCCAGACTAAAAAGACCCAAGTCCCTCAGCCTTTCCTCATAAGAAAGATGTTCCAGCCCCCTAATCATCTTCGTAGCCCTCTGCTGTACCCTCTCCAGCAGTTCCCTGTCCTTCTTGAACCGGGGAGCCCAGAACTGGACACAGTACTCCAGGTGCAGCCTCACCAGGGCAGAGTAGAGGGGGAGGATGACCTCCCTCAACCTGCTTGCCACACACCTCTTAGTGCACCCCAGGATGCCATTGGCCTTCTTGGCCACAAGGGCACGTTGCTGGCCCATGGACATCCTGTTGTCCAGCAGGACTCCCAGGTCCCTTTCCACCAAGCTGCTCTCCAGGAGGTCAGCCCCTAACCTGTCCTGGTGCATGGGGTTATTCCTCCCCAGGTGCAGGACCCTACACTTGCCTTTGTCGAACTTCATTAAGTTTCTCTCTGCCCAACTCTCCAGCCTGTACTGGAAACTTCTTGGGCAGTTTCTCTGCACCCTTCTCTACCATAATGGATTTTACTGAGCTTTTTGAGCAGCTCAACTTGGATTCATCTTGTGGCTGTCAAGAGCTTTTAGTCCCTTTAGTGCCTCATGTAGCCAGTGAAACTTCAGTCTTCCTACACTGGTCCTCCAACTCATCAGCCCTCCTGCACTGGTTCCTTTCCACTTTCCCTTTGGACTTGCAAAGGCTGCTGTTGGGCGGCACAGCCCCAAGGCCCAGCTTTGTGTGCTCTTCCAGGCTACAGCTTAGCAGAACTGCTGCTCCCTTCTCCTGAAAGGAAATGGGGAGCCCAGTCCTGCACTTGCTTGTGCTTTCAGGACAGGGCTCCCAGGTCCAACAGCAGTGATTCTGTGCTGATCCTCGCCAGGTCCCTGTCTGTCTGTGCCTTCCTCCGCTGGCAGCTTCTTCCTTGCAACTTCTTCCTCGCAGCCACTTTGGCACATCGTAATAGTGCCAAATATGCCTGTTGGGAGGAAAATGTGTCATTCTTACCTGGGTGTATAACATTCTAAATGAAAATTTATAGCATTTCATGTTCATTCGAACATAGCAGTCTGCCTCCTCTGGAAGAACCAACAGTGTATCTCTGCTTTAAATCCAGATACTGTGCTCTAACACAGGAGCTAACACAGGGCATAACAACTCTACTAAAATTACTACTCTCTCAGCTAATCTGTATTTATGATTGATAGGAAAGCTGGGGAGAATTATTGCCTTCCTGAAAATGTAATAGGAGTGATTTTAGAGCTGTATCAAAAACTAGAGTCTGTTCAGATTATTTCTACAGATGAAATTTACTTTTTTTTTCCCCTTGCTTTTTAAATAGAAGCCATTCCAAAGGGCCTCCTTTTATTCTTGGTGAGTCATCAAAATGCAGATAAACTGCATTCTTTTGGTGCTGTGCATAGAGAGCTCAGTGCCATACGCAGTTCTGTCCCAGTGCTCATCACTTTGTTTGCTTTTGGTGTTCTTTGAAATAAAATAGTCCAAATTCCTTACTTAAAATCCCTTAAAAAACAGTTTATTAATGTATATTTTTGTCATATTCACAGTCTATATGTTAAGCCATGTTTCAAATACACTGCGGTAAACAGAACTCTTTTTTGTGCATTGACGCCTCTTTTTTTTATTCCACATCCCTTTTGAATCCCATTAATCTCTCCCTGAAAATAGTATTTTGCTTAGCATGTAGGAACTTTGTCCTTGTATTTAATGGCCAGAGAAGGAAACCCAATAGAAAGCTTACTATACATAGGTTTGGCCCAGTGTAAAAGGAGACGTCAGGTATGTCTTTAGCCTTCTACTTTACAAGGTCACAGTGAAAAAAATGAGTTTTCCCCACCGTTTTCTTCCTAAATTAGGTATCTGCATGTGCTGTTTATCTCGGGTGGCAAGCATCAACCTGATTCTCTTTTGCTGAGACAAAAAGTAGGGGCAATGCTTTTCTACCTCTTCCACTCTTCAGTTTTGTGAGCATTGCAAGCTCTGTCTGAACTGCTGTGGCACTGAGGAAAAAAAACCAATTTAAATCTCTTTCCAAGTGTTTTTGCTGTCTGGCACTTCTGCTCAGCATCTGAACTTCTTGTAAGCTGTAGAACTTTAGAAATATGCAACCCAGAACTAAGTGTGGTACAGGAGGAAGATTTTCTGCTGAGGCCAGGGAAATAACTTCTGTTTTTTGTTTTGTTTTCTCTTCCTCCTCTCTCCCCCTCCTGCTGACCAGATTGAGAGACGTCTTGACACTGTAAGATCTGTTTGCCACATTGCCCAGAAGCGATTAATTGCATGTTTTCAAGGCCAGCATGGTACAGATCCTGATAAGAGACATGTAAGTACAATTTCCCTTTGGCTTGTCTTCTGAGACTAGTCTGAATATGGTCTGGCCTTCAAAATACTGATCAGCTGCTCTGCCTCAAATTATCCAAGAGAAGAAAAACTCTGTAAAATCATCTTACATGTTGACGTTATTTGGTAAAATGCTAGCTGTAATTCCCCATCCAGGTATAGGAACATGACCTTGGAGTACCTTAGTAGTGTCACGACACTCACTTGTTTCTGCGATGTGCTCAGTACTTGCAGCTTTCATAAGACCTGGCTGAGAAGAGAAGATACTCTGCAACTCTGATCAGGCTCCTCATATTTAGAATTACCTTTGTGCACTGACATCTCCAATTAACTGTAAATGTTTTTCTGTACACATTTGATTTCTGCCCCTCTTTAGCAAAGCCGTACATAGGTTTTCTTGAAGTGTTAGAACCAGAAATAATTAACATTCAAGTTTTCTCCTTTTATTGAGTAGTAGAGACCCCCTGGAAACAGGGGCACACAGAATGAACCTCTGCAGAGAGAGAAATGACAAGCTAGTTGCTTGGATTTCAAGTTAAAGTTGTTTACTTGTCTTTGACAGTACTTGAGATACACTTTTTAGTCAGTCATTCCAACTAAGACTGAGAAGAAAGTGCTCTTCGAAGTGTCTGAGAACAGGAGTCTTGAGGCTTGAAACTTTTTGTGACTTGGCATTTTCTTAAAGTCAAAGAATGAGTTGCATATGTGTATAATAGAAACCATATGGAAGAAGAGAAAAATCTTAGAGGGCTTGTACTGGGAAAGCTGGAAAGGGTGAATAGCGCTAAGCTAAGCACTGTTCCTTCTGTTCCATAGAAGAAACTTCCTCTAACAGCTCTTGCTCAAAATATGCAAGAAGGATCTGTCCAGCTAAGTGATGAAACTCTGTTGGGGTAAGTATTTGTCTTTATAAGTTGCAGTCTGTCATTTTATTGCCTGCAGGGCTCTAATTAGAGACTTTGGGTACAAAAAGGCTGTTTTCAGTATAATGAAACTAGTATTTCTAGGTTCCTTCTCTAATCCAAAGGGAGAAAAAGTGAGCAAGCATTTCTTCTTGAGTCATTCTGGAGGCAAGTTTTAGGCTTGCTCTGAATTGCATTCCAGAGGAATCTGATTCTCTGCTGTCTTAAAAGCTTTTGAAAATGGCTTTTCTCCTTCTGGATTAGTAAAATTATCATCTTCATTTAAAGTTTAAAATCTAGTGGAAATACTGCATTCTGCAGTTTTGTGTTAATGCCAATTTGCATTAATGGCTTCTAGTTCAAAATAATGCTGATTTCCTTGTCCTGGCAAAGTGCATATTTGCAACTTACAGGAAAGTGGCTGAAACAAATGAATGTCAATATACTGAATTCCGAGAGCAAATGTGTTTCCTCATTGCTGATGGGAATTCTAGTGGAGACAGTGTAGAATGACCTTAAAAACCTTTGTGTGCACTTTTGTGAGCTGTTGCAGGAGATTTAAACATGGATATAAATCTTAGAGAATAGGGTTTTTCCTTAGAACAAGCTTAAAACAAAGGTCAAGTCATGGTTTTGGAACCTGAGACTGCTGCATATGTGATTGCTTAGTATTATGGTGTTAAGACTTTTTCACATTAAAGGGGATTAGGAGAAAATTAAATACTGCATTGAGCAATTTTCCTTCATCTGGTGAGACTGAAGGATGAGCTTTGAAATAAACACTAACTTCTCTGCCTGCAGGGCTGGTATAATTACCTAGATGACTTAAAGCCTCCAAAAAAATGTTGTAATGGCTAAGGAATTTTTAGAAGACAAAGGTTTGATAACACTCCTTGCCTATCCCAAATTTGTCCATGACGGCAAAGAGCATCTTGGTTTTATGCCGTCAAGTAATGCCTTGCTTTATACAACACAAAGCTTTCCAAAAGGGTAGCAGATGACAAAGGGCCACCACTGTTTTATTTTGAATCTTTCTTCTTTAATCAGTAGTAACTCACATTACAGTCTCCTATAATTCTTTAAGGAAAATGCTAGATACGTGTGGTGATGCAGAGAATAAACTGGCAATGGAGCTCTCGCAACACGAAGTACAGATCGAAAGAGAAGTTTTAGATCCACTGTGTCTACTAACAGAGGTAAGTCACTGCAGCCTGACTGAAGAAATAAATATGGATTTATGTATAAACTGAGCAAAAAGGTCTTATCTCATTGCTAATAATAAAACTGTTTTAAGGGATCATGCATTAGTGGTGGAAAGTGATATGAAATCTACAAAACATAGTTTATTACAATACACAAGTTAAAAATAAATGTAAGCCTTGAATTCTTGTTTTAGACAGAGATTCCAAACATTCAGAAGCAGAGGAAACAGCTTGCAAAGCTGGTGTTGGACTGGGATTCTGCAAGAGGAAGGTAACAAATAATTTTAATTACTAGATCCTTTTCTCTTCATGTTAACTTCTTGTTGGTATATCATGGCATCTGATCTGATGCTGGTACTTGCTTCTGAAATGCTACTGTATGCCTGTTAATACTTTGCCGAAAAAAGACAAATTCAAAAAAGGATTCATGGCTACTAGATCCAAACAGAATCAAGATATTGGAGCTCTTACATGCCTATATATATAGTTGGGAAAATGCTCTAAACTCATCTTTCCGATTCGCTTAAGTTATCAAATAAGAAAGAGGAGTCTAATTTTGTAACTATGCCAAGTGCTTTTATAACATTATATTGAACCATCTCATTGGTAAGGTCCTAGGTTGTTCAAATTACCCTGAATTCCCTTTAAATGATCTTAAACTGTGGTGATAATTTATGTAGCATTTTCTGGGATTGGTAGTTCTAACATATTATACACTCATGTTATAGACTGTGGAAAATGCAGGATTTCTTGTGGATTTTTATAGTTGTTTAGCTGTTTGTGAATTACACTAGCACGTCATAAATGGTGTGTTTTGAACACCTTCTTTAGTTCTGCTGGAAAACCTCTGAAACTGTTGGGTTTGTTTCCTGTCAAAAGAAACCAATTTCAAGGGAGCCATAAATGCAGATTCTTGTTTAATACTAGTTTTCACTAATGACTGAAGCCTTTCTTCCACAGATATAACCAAGCCCACAAGACTTCAGGAACAAATTTTCAAGTGCATCCTTCAAAAATAGAATCTCTTAAAGAAGAGATGGATGAAGCTGGAAATAAAGTAGAACAATGCAAGGTATGACAAGATGAATCTCTTATTATTTACGTACTTCTCATTAGCAATAACAGCAATCAGAATATGGGTGCTTCTGTAAGCCTTGTGCATGGAACTGGCTGTCTGATTACTGCAGTTGCAAATTATGTGGCTGTTAACAAACTGTATGTCTTAAAGGTATATTAATGCTAATTGATCTCTGTCTGAATTGCTTTAATTTAATGAGGTTTTGGTTGTGGTTTTCTTTGTTTCTTTTTTTTGGGGGGTTTTTTTGGGTTGTTTTTTTTTTTTAGGTGGGTATTTTACATTATTTTCTGTTTCGGTCTAAGACAGTTATGTGGAGGAGCTGTGTCTTAGCCTTTACTGAAATGTTCAGGGTGTCTGTGTGCTTCAAGCCACTGAGTAGCTGTGCAGTGTGAGCTGCCTGGATGACATTCAGGCTGCTGACATAAAAGGAACATTCTGACTATTACAGCCCTGAGCAGTTCACATTCAGTTTCACTTCTCTATTAATTGTCAAATGCTGCATTACGCTGCAGTTGAGCTGAGCACCAAAAACCTTTTAGTAGTACTTGTCTTTGTGTGCAAGGATTGGCTGTAAATAACATAGTGCCATACAAGCCAGTTGTTGATTTAAATGGGCAACTGCTTTGCTGTGTAAAAACAAAGTTAGGCATTTTGAGTGATTTTTTGCTTGGAAGAATACATGTAGCAGACTAAGTGGATTACTGGCCTCCTGTACTGCCTGAACCAATAGTTCAAACTTACTGCAGGCAGAATAAACATATGTGCTTCTGTCTTTGTATAGAAGTTGAAATGCCCTTGTAAATTTGATGTACTATTTTGCATTCTTTTCTTTTTCAAAGGATCAGCTAGCAGCAGACATGTATAACTTTGTGTCCAAAGAAGGGGAATATGCTAAATGTTTTGTTATGGTGAGTATTTTTTCAGTATGGCTTTGTTTGCAGCACGTATGTGCGTAGGCGCTCAATTCTCAAAGATTACATTTTGTGTACTAAACCTTCTAGTCTTGTATTATGTGCTCATCAGAAGCTAATGCTCTTTTTGTTTTTAAAATGTGGCTTCTGTTCTCAGTTATTAGAAGCACAAGCAGATTACCATAGAAAAGCATTAGCAGTCATAGAAAAGGTCCTACCCGAAATTCAAGCCCATCAAGGTAAAGTAACCTGTGCTCTGGCTGATGCTTCTCCTTGCCTGTGCCACCTATGCACAATATTCTCCTCCTTTATCTTGATTCTCTTGCATGCAGACTTATTAAATAAGGCCATTTTGATCTACTTAACAATTTTACATTCCCAAGCATAATTCCACCTTTGTGTTCTTTGGAGTTCTCATATTTTAACACACTAATAAAATATTAAGGATCTGTCTGATACCCAAGAGTAAAGGAAGGATTTTTCTTTTTGCTTGCAGTTTTCCTTGATATTGTGTGACAGCTGCTAATTCATACCTGGCTTTTTAGGCCAGTGAAAGTTTTGTTGTGATTTAGGAACTTCTCAGGGTCCTTGCTTCTTGAGCCATTACTAGACAGTTATCAGAAAAACACCCCTTATTCTAAGGAGCTTGACTTTTTTTTCCTTCTTTTATGCAGTCCTTTATCCCAGTGTGCACGCTGCACTACAGCTGGCTAATGGAGTGTTCACATTATTGTGTTGAATAGCAGCAATTAAGAAAAGCGAGTAATACAGTGTCATCTCTTCCCCATGCTACTAAGCTTTTTGTTGTCAACAGGAGTTAAGGTGTATCATTAATGGTTTGGTATGAAGATGCACTGTGTTGTTGAAATTGCTGTCCAAAGTACTGCTATAGTGTCTCTTAATCTGCTAATTAATTTGAAAAAGATGTAAGATGAACAAAATTTGAGAAAAATATAATCTGACCTGAGCGAGACTCAAGTATCTTCAGTTGTGGATGAACCATTAAAATAAATATACCAAGAAATATGAGCATCTTGCTGAAAGATGATATAGAATAGCTGTACTCTGTAGATCTGATGGGGAGACAAGGTAACGCAAACAAATGATGCTCACACAGCATCAGGGCTGCATTATGGCTGTATGGAAGGTTCTCTGTTTATGGATATGACTGCTTTAAATTTGGTGGTGGTGGTGCTTAGCTGCTCTGTACAAACTTTGGATATGACAAATGCTTCAGAACAGATTAGCCTTCCTAGAAGGTGGGCTAGGAGGCATGGTGTCAAAGCGGTCCAGTGTCTAAGATCTAAGTGCAGGACGTTACTTCACCTGTGTTCCTAGCTGTAGTGTAAGTTACTGTGACTTTGAACAATTATTAAGATTTCTCTTCCTAATGTTTGCTGTAACTTGCAAAACTGGGGAAAATGACATGTGCCTCTTGTGGTGTGTTAATGAATGAGAAGAACTAAAGCCTTAGGAGGGATAGAGTTGATGTGGGTTTGTAAACAAAAAGGGTAAATTAAGTCCCTTGCAGAAGCGTATTGTGTCTTCAGAGGACTCTTTCAAAGTCTTCATCTTTCTTGACCTTTTTTCCACATAAAAGGAATAATGCATCTGTACTAACAATAACCTTTTACATCTGCATTTTTTCAATTAAGACAGCAGAAATGGGTGAAAAAGTAAATTGTAGGAAACAAGAAATTCACATTCAAATTGGCGAAACTTGTGCCAATTTTGACTTTTGGAGTTAAGCAACAATTGAGAAATTGAATTGAAGATTTGTGCAAGTGTTACAGTGATGGGCTGTTAATGTGGTAATTCTAATGTAAGACATTGGGGCTGTTAACATCCATTTTAAGTTGCTGATTCCTTAAATCAGCAATAAACTTTGTGTTAACAGTTCAGTTTTTATCCACCTTAAATACAGTTAAAACTACAGTCAGCCCGGATCATGCAATCTGGACAAATTTTTTCCTCAAAGGTTCTTGCAAACACCTTTTGGTGTCTTGGCAAATCACAATTAATGTAACTTACAGCCATTTGGTGGCACTCATGCTGAGGCCTAGTGGGACATGCACTTCCAGTTATACAAAGGGTTTGAATGTAGTATTCCTTCCAGAAAGATGCAGAAGTATTTTTTTCTTGAACACCAGCAGGCTCATTTTCTCTTTGGTCATGATACAGGGGACTTTACCAATCAAGGGCTGTAAAACTCCTCCTGTATTCTGAAAATTTCTTTGCTGTGCTGGAGGCTTTCTCCTTTTCTTGTCTGGGACATAATTCAAGTGTTTGTTAGATATTTTGCTCAGTGTTTTGATACTCTCCAACTAGACAAATGGACTGAAAAACCAGCTTTTGGAACTCCATTAGAAGAGCATCTCAAGCGCAGTGGTCGTGAAATTGCAGTCCCTATTGAAGCCTGTGTAATGATGCTTTTGGAAACAGGAATGAGAGAGGAGGTAGGTAATACCATATCGCATCCTGTGAAGGACAGGAGAAAAGAGCTCAGTGAAACTCATGGACCAGTGTCTGTACTTTTTAACAAGTTGCTTAAGTCATTTTGTTCATTAATGTAGATGATAAATCTTTTGCAACAGAATAACGTTCAGCACTATTTGAAGTCTCTTTGAGATGAATGGACGTAGAATGAAAAGTTAGGAATGGGCCAAGAGTGAGAGGGAACTGAAACATTATCAGATGGCAGCAACACATTAAGAGCCAGCTAGGTCGTAACAGTGTAAGGCGAAGACACCGAACTTGAAACTGTTCTCAAAAAGTCTGTCGTAAAACTTACACTGTTTCATGCTTGTACTAACATGTTGTTACCAGTCAAATACATTTTATTTCTATTATGCAGGGCTTATTCAGAATCGCTGCTGGAGCCTCCAAGTTAAAAAAGCTGAAAGCTGCCTTGGACTGTTCAACTTCCCAGCTTGACGAATTTTATTCCGATCCCCATGCTGTTGCAGGTATTGTGAATGTTCTGAGTCAAAATCGGGTATAAATTGATACAGCGCAAGTTTATGCTGTTCATTTAACTGTTGACTTGCTGCAGTGTAAGGTGTCGATCTCTGCAGATAAAGTATGAATGAAAATAAATTGGAAGTTCACTTCATTGCTTAACTTGAACCCAGAGAGACATAGGGTACACAAGCTCATCCCACTTGATGTATTCATGTCTGCGTGACAGCAGTGTTTAAAATTCAGGTGATCACAGTAATCCAAATATATTTCTTCTCATGACAAGAGTGTTAACATAATCAAGGGAGATTAGAGCCATATGTAGACCTTTAATAAGGTCTTTGTTCTGAAGAGATGATTCATAGTTTTATAGTACATATTTCTGTCAAATTACAGTAATTACTGGAAGACCTTTTGTGTTAAGTGTTGAGCAGATATACTATGGAAGCGTCAGGTCTTCCCACTGTTCACTGGAACTTGGGTCCTATTGCACAGACAAAATTGCAAAGCTGAGGACAGAATTTTAAATGCAGACAGAAAGCGTTGTTGAAGAAGCTAGCCTGTTTCTGGTGTGCATTGCAGGTGCCTTGAAATCCTATTTGCGAGAGTTGCCAGAGCCTTTAATGACCTACAGTCTCTATGAAGAATGGACACAAGCTGCAAAGTAAGCATACTAAAAATAGTTACGTAGGAAAACATTCTACATATTTTTTTTCAAATTTGGTTCTTCGTATGTGAATTCAAAAGAAAAGACCACGGTTACATAGTTTACTTTCTCGATTCTGCTCTAACAGGCAAATATTTTGTGTAACAAATTATTTTAAATTTTGTGGGTTAGCTTAACACTAATTGCACAAAAATATAGTGAAATATCTATTCTATGTTTAAACATAAGGGCTGCTTGAGAATATTGGCTGTGTAGTATTGATGCTTAAGCCGTTTTCTTTCATTGCAGGTAGAGATAATTCAGAGATTTGACTAGCAGGTTACCAAGTTACTGAATACAAAACAGTGTATTTATTTGGCGTAAATGGAAGCTTATGCAGTCATCTCTTTGTTCCCTGCAGAAACAACAATTTTCTGATCTGAAATCAAGAAGTAACGGAATTTTTTTTCCTTTCAGTATTCAGGACCAGGATAAGAAGCTACAAGAGTTATGGAGAATTTGTAACAGATTACCTAAGCATTATCATGCTAATTTCAGGTATGTATGAACATCCGTTGACTTGCAGCACAGCTGCTTTGGTGCTGGAGTACCACATTTCAAAGCTGATCAACCAAGACTCTAATCCAGGTTTTTTTCTTGGCTGAATTCAGTTAGGTTTATAAAAGGACATCCTGTTCTGTCAAGTAGTTGGTGTGCATTGGGGGTGGTAGACTTTTTCAGTCAAGTTTACTCACTATTGACTGTAATGAAGTAGTGATGCATAGAACCCTTCTACTAAGGGGTCGTGCTGTTGGCAATAAATAGTACCTGACTTTTCATCAGTTGTACTCTTCATTGTATTTTCCAGTCTTAGAAATCGCCTGCGTGTGTCTTACACATGTTATTTCTCCTTTTGGTTTTGCCTTTTGGGAATGAATCGGAACAGAACCAACTCTAGTCTAGACTCCTAGACGTGTGGAAGTTCCATCACAGGATATGAAAATAGCTGTTGGGTAGACATTCTCAATCTAAACATTTTTTCTGAAAATATGATATTTCTGTAGTTCTATCTTCTGAAGTTGGGAGATGCTTTCTTTTCTACCCAGTTCAACTTCTGTGATTCATGAGTAGAAACTTAACAGCCAGCCACCAAGCAAGAAGGCTCTTCGTCTTCTGTTTTGTTGGGACCTGTCTTTACAAGTTCTTGAATTTTTACTTAGTTGCTTTCAACAAGAAATGCTCTTAGTGCCTCCTGTTTAATTGTTTCTTTTCTTTTTGTAGGTATTTAATCAAATTTTTAGCAAAGCTTGCACAGAACAGCGATGTTAACAAAATGACACCCAGTAATGTTGCGATAGTCTTGGGCCCCAACTTGTTATGGGCAAAGAATGAAGGGTAAGCTTCAAAACAGAACTTTCATGGAACCGTAGAATTTCTCGTCAGTTTGTTTTAAATCATGTACACTGTTCACAGCAACAGGGTATTTGCCTAAAAAGTATTTCAAATGTTCTCTCAGCCTGTGCCTCCAGATCCTTTTAGGCATGCATCTTTTTAGGAGTGTTTTAAAATGCTATAAATGTTACTGAATAGTCTAGATTTCATCAAAGTGTGAAGTTACTCTTTATGTGATATTTAGGAGTCTTGATACATCATGCTTAGCGTGATTTGCCATTTAGGTAACATGAATTCTTTTAACATTTTCTTACTTTGATAGAACTTAGTATAAAGTGTCCTACAAATTTCTTCTGCAGATCCCTTGCTGAAATGGCAGCAGCAACTTCAGTCCATGTGGTAGCAGTTATTGAGCCAATTATTCAGCATGCAGACTGGTTCTTCCCTGGAGGTAAATTCTTGCCATAGTTAAAAGAATTTTGTATTTGCGATAACCCTACGCAGGTAAACCCCCAATAGCTTTTTGCAGTGAGACACCATTTCATGTATGTATGTCTTAGGATGTATTCTGTCTGTCTCTTTCAGATCAAGATTTCAATGTGTCTGGGGCATTTGTTGCAATTCCTGCTGTTAATTCAAATCACTTGTCACACACTGGGAACGAATATGAATCTGGGACACTGGAACGGAAGAGACCTGTTAGTATGACTGTAATGGAAGGGGATTTACTGAAGAAGGAAAGGTATGTTTCATTCTTGGGTTAGGTTTCAGTTACTAGCCCACTCCTGAGAACTGGACTACTGAGGAGGCTGTAATGGGATGCACTTTTATTGGTCTCAGGAGGAGAATTTCATGGAAATATTATAGGTAACAATAGTGATTTGTTTCCCCCCCATGTTGTTGCAGCCTGAGGAAAATGGAAAGGTAAAGTACTGGTATTTGCTTCCAGTTATATTCTATGCATGATAAAAAACACAAGCAGATAATTACTGCTTCCAATTACCGTTTTCCTGTTACAGATCTGGGGGGTCTAAAATGCACTGAAACAGAAGTGTATATAGTAGCATCTATCAGTATCTAACTTCTGATGTTCCATGGCTTCTTTTTCAAAGCCCATAAGCTGAGGTGGTGTTACCTGGTGCCTTCATGATAAGACTTCTGAGTTGATGATGGTACAGTATACCACAGCAAACAGTAGAACACTAAAAACCAAAAAATAAAACGTGCTGTTTTCCCATATAACATGTAGTGTAACACTCATTTATTATCACTCATATCATGAATATTCAAGTGATGTGCTGGTTTGTTTTTAGCTGTTTATGCAAATGTTAAATTGATACCTGAATGTTAACTATGGATAGCCACATGCAAATTTATCAGCACTGGGAGAAGAAGAAAATCAGTTCAAGATTCACTGTCTTTAATACAAGAAGAATAATATTAAATTCTAAAATGAATGTGCTGTATGCATTCTAAAATCTGTTACAGTTTTAGTCCATTTATCCATAGTTCTCCTTTAAACACAAACCATAGCGTGTATCCAGTGGCTTTTTTGTCTGTCTTTGAAATCTGTACTGCAACTTAGTGTGTAATAGAAACAAAATTCATGTGGCAAAATATATTCAGTGAGGAGATACTCTGGTATCTAAGGAAGTGTAAATGTATTTACATGTAAAATTACAGAGTGGTTTGACCTCATTGTCATCAATGTCTGTCTTCAAATGTAATTGAGTAGTTTGTTCCACTTCTGTTTAGCTTACCCCTCTGTGTGGATAAGCCAAATGGTGTTGCATGTCTTAACATTAATGGTGTTATATGCAGAAAGTTGAAGCTTTCCTTGTTGCTGCTTTGCATGCTAAGCAACAGGGGTTGCATTTGTCTTTGTGGGTTTTAACATGCAGTTGTCCTGTTGCTTTAGTTACCTGGTGTTGGCTGGCGTGGTGTGTTTACTCTCTCTTCTTTCTGTAGCTTTGGTGTCAAGGTTATGGACTTCCAAGCGAATCCTCGGAGATGTGGCACTATAAATAGAAAGCACACATCCCCAGCTTTCCAGCCACCACTTCCACCCACGGAGGCTGGCGTGCTGGCTCAGTCTGGAGCGGAGCAGCACTCACAAGCTTCTGTGGCTGAAACAAGCCCAGTGGGTGCTGGTTTTGCTCTCTCTGCTGGCACAGCAGAACAGTTACAAAGTCAAGGAAATGAGGACATCAGGTAAGAGGCATGGCTTCTGCTGGCAGTGGCTTAGCAGGCTGCTTCAGCAGCAAACTGATGGTGTCAGCTGTATCTGGTTCTCAAGGCGCCTCTTCTAAGTGGAATGCACGTTGTCATGTGTAAAGCCTTTTCAGACGTGGGCAGAAGTGCTACGCAAGAGCTGTCTTGTCATGCGTATTGTTCCAGAATTGATCCTCTAAAATAAGAGAATTCTTGAGGGGAAAAATAACGATGAAAAATACTAAAAAAGACTGTACTTCTACCCACATTGACCTTTCCAAGTCATACTCTAGAGGTGTCTATCAGTTTGCTGCTGAAAGAACAAAACCTACCATTGGCAAAACTAGAAATGTTGGTCTTTTTTGTTGTTTCTTGTACATGTTACTGGATATGTCCGTTTTGTTTTGTCTGTAGCAAGTCTTAGTGATGACCAGACTTGCTCACTAGAAAATTGGAAGTTGATTTATCATACTGGAGTATTAGTTTCTTTAGGACAAGATTGTATACAGGCTTTTTTGCTACTTAATTACTATTGAAACTTTGTACAATCATGTCCCCAGTACTAATGGACATGGACTCCAAGACTAATGGCAGTAGCCTTGATCTTCCTTTCATGTATGGTGATAGCAGCACTTTGCTTTCAGTATTTTGTGGTCTGAGAGATATAACAAACCACCTATAAAGGCCTATAGTACTCTCCAGACATCAGCCTCTTGCATAGCAGCTTAAGGTAAAACATCACCGTGGAGTTCGATGTAGCATTGACTATTTTGCATATAGCTTTTGTTCTCAGGTGACTTTTTCACAAAAACAACTTCTCATTCGGAAATTCCCTGCAGACTTATGTTTCCTCCACAGATGTCTTTTGTGGCATAGGCAGCTAAAACAAAACTTTGAGAGTAGCGTCTAAAAGCTGCATTTAAAATCTGCACAAACTCTGCATTCAAGTATTTGCAATTTATTAACAGCATGTGGAGAAATTAGGATTGCAATGTGCCAGTAAAAGTGGCTGAAAGGTGTTAGTTCTTTGCAATGAGTAAGATGCTACAAGAGACTATAGAGAAAGTGCATAGCAAGAGGAGGGGACACTGCCCAGTACCACCTCAGCTGGTTCATACTCCAGTGCTGTGTTTCCCCCCAGTTCTGTTGTCTTCATAGCCAAAGGTCAGGAAGAAGCTGAGTTGTCCCGATCTGAATTTCAAAGGTTTTGCAGGGATTGCTCCCTCGAGACAAGTTCTGGTCTCCCAGCAAGGTAAAAGCTTAATGCCAGGTAGGGTGTGGAGAGAAGACTTCAGCCAGTCAATGATGGGAATAGAACCTCTGCTCTCTCCACACCCAGCTCTTGCAGTCCCTGGGCCCTCCCAAGGGCTTCCAAAGGCTCCAGGGACTTCAGTGGTGAGGACTACATCTGCCTTGCCTATCTGTAGCAAGTTGGTTCCTGTCCTTTGGGTTTTTTTCTGGCAGAGCTTCACAGATTGCTGCCATCACTTGGTCCTTAGCAGCTAGGTCTACCAGATGACTGCCAGCAAATTCGATGTGATGCTGTGACAGAATATTTTGGAAAGGCTAACAGTTACAGGGGTGATAGATATATTTGAGGAAATTGGAGAACTAATTTTGCATGAACTTTCATGCTGAGAGTCTGTTCTTAAAGGATCTGCAAACGCACTGAGGGTGCGTTAGCATGGAGACTGTACTCCTAGGTATCAGTATTACATTCAAACAGGTACTGTGACACTGCAGAACTACTTGAATTCCTGATTTAATTTTGGTAATTAATTGTTCATACAGGCTTCCCTAAAGCCTGCTTGCCACTTCTGTGAAGAATTGTAGCACTGTTCAGTCTCAGTAAATACCAGCCAGTGCAGAAGCATTTCTGAAATGTTTGAGGGTCAGAACTGTAGCACAGTTCATAACATAAACCTGAACGGGTGCAGCTGATCTGGGCCAGGCGTTTTACAATCATCTTCTAATTTAGGATTTTTAATTTTCAGTTCCTCAAAATCCAAGGACAACACGTCTTCAGCTACTCCTCCACCTGTGAGAAATGGCGGGCATGCGGGCAGTGTCCAGAACCAGTCAACAAGTAGCACTAATCAGCTTTCTGTTAATCAGCCACAGAATGCGGCAGGTCCCAGTCCCCATTCAATGAGGAGAGGTGTGTTTTTCGTTTGGTTTTCAAGCCACTAAATTCCAATTCTTTATGTACTGCAAAAATGCTTACTATAATAACTTTATCAGTATCTCTTCCTTTATTACACACAACAGTTTAATTCACTTGCATTTCACTAAAGCCTAGCTATAAATGCATCTTTGACTTTTGGACTCTTTCATAAATGCTGGTAGTAACATTGCCAATACTGTTCAACAGAATCACTCAAAGGCTGTTGATTTAGTCAACGTGCATACGCATTTCTGTAGCTTCCTGTTGATACAGCTTTTATTTGATAATACACCATTTTATTTTGATAACGTACTTGAGTGTTCTTTTGTGCTGCTAATTTCTTTCAGGATTTTGGTTTCACAATACACCACCATGAAATCTCACCTCTTCTCTTAACAGCTGTTAAAAAGCCTGCGCCAGCCCCTCCCAAGCCAGCCAACCCACCGCCAGGGCAGCCAGGAAGCCAGAGTTCTGCCCCAGCTGCTCAGCCACCTTCTGTCTCTCCAAAACCACCTGCTAGAAGTTCTTCTCCTCCTGCTCAACATGCAAACCAAGGAGCACCCCAGACCTCCACTTCCCAGGTTTCTGCACCTCGGAGATATTCCAGCAGCCTTTCCCCAATACAAGCTCCCAGCCATCCACCACCACAGCCCCCAACACAGGCTACTCCTCCACTGCAGCCCAAATCAAACAGTCAAGCATCTCCTCCTGCTGCACCCAGCAGTGAGCATGGACCAGAGCAGCCCTGTTACACTCCTCCGCAGACTCCAACACCACCTGACACTCCCCCTCTAGGAAAACATAATGCTAGTTCCCCATCGTCACAGCCACAGCCATCTCCTCAAGAGACCTCTCAGTCTCAGTCTCCACCTCAGAGCGGTACACTGCCGAGGCCACGGCCGGTACCAAAACCCAGAAATAGACCTAGTGTTCCCCCTCCGCCTCATCCTCCTTCTCAGCTGGCTGGAGATGGTATTATTGCAAATCCCACGCAAACAGCTTCCAAAATAGTAACAGGTGAGTGGATTCTTTCATATTCGGTGTCTCCTCAGAGAGAAGAAATGAAGTAAATAATGCCTGTAGCTGTAAATGAATTTTGGGGGGAAAAATTGAAAAGAATAAATAACAGTTAAAATACTAAATTACTCATTTCCAGTTAAAATGCCCACCCACCTGTTCTGTGCATGAGGATTTAGGGCAGTTCCTCAGTGTAGATTTTCATTCCTGAGGCAGAAGGGGTTGGGGGGAAGTGTCGATTAGCTTGCTTTATTTTTTTTTTTTTCCTTCTTTGGAAGCAAAACACTATTATAGCAACCATCTCTCTAGGGCTTTCTCCAGGCTCAGCATCGTGACAGTCTCAATTATGCTTATACATCTGTTGCCAAAAAGTAAATATTTGGAGGAGGGAGAAGATGTAGCCAAGGATAGTATACTAAAGCACATAGAGAAGGCAAGAAAATGGCAGAAGTGGTCACTGATACATGTTCTAATAGACAAGATACTAACACAGTAGATGTTTTACCTGATGAGAACGAAGTCTTCTGATGTGCTTTTAAGTTGGACATCCAGAAGCTGAAGAATGACACACTAAACTGTGTATCTCAGGTCAATTTCAAGATAGATCTTCGTATTTTCAATGCAGCTGCCTTTTTGTGTTTTGAGACATTTGTGAAGTAAAGAGAAACTTTCTGTCTTTTTACAGGAAGTTCACAAAGCTTGTAGTTACTAATTTGATAGGGATAATGTTAATTTAAGTCTTGGGGGGGGGAAGTAACTGCTGAGGACAGTCAAAACTAGCAGATCTTGAAGTACTCTCCTGATGAGGCTCTGCATATTTTATGAAATTCTGAAGGAGATAATGAGTGTAGGAGACTAATGCTTTTAAATCTACTTATATTTAATAATGGTTAAAACTTTCCAATGACACTGCAGCTTCTCTAGAATAGACTAATGTATTGGAATGCAAAGTATAAATTCTGTTGCCTAACAGCTTTACCCCATGATGCCTTCACAGGTGGGGATGGTTACTGCGAATAAGGTTTGTACTTACCAGAAACATGCAATATAAGCTAAAATGCTCCTGCACAGCAGTATTTTATTTGTAGCTTTATTTTGTACATGCGCTTTGGAATATGTGCTCTCTGTCAACTCTGTGTTATCTCATTACTACATATCATTCTGTTTGTAAGAGATTTTAAGACCTATGCTGCTTAATTTTAGTAGTCCTGTGAACATTAAGTTGTTCATTAAAACAAATTGTAAAAATAACTGTAATGAAGTGATTAACACTTTACACAAAGTCACCAGAACTACTAGTCCACAAGTCAAGTGTGAAGCAGTGACCCGTTTAAAACAGATTTGTTCTCATCAGTGCAGGCAAATATTGAAGCTCGTGGGTTTTTCCCCTACAATTCAGTGTTTTATGGTTGCATTTTAATGTAGCTTTCACTTCAGATTTTCAGTTATTTTTAACTACTTGGAATTCATTTGGCAAAATTTATGTTCATGTGACTAAACCCCTTTGCAGAAAAGCACCCAGCAGCATTCTGGCATGTTTGCATTTGCATTCTGTCAGCTCCAGCCTCACTAATAGTACTAGTCTGTTCAATTACAGCTGCCAAATGACACATTAATAATCTTACTATTCATGTGTAATGGGTTAGAGATGCTACCTTTTTAAGGGACCAACTGCATGACAGGCTGACAAAGTTGAGGCTGCATTCCTGAATTATCTTACGTATTATGCTTACAGGAAAGATACTGAAATTAGTATTGGATTGACAAGTCAAGTTGGAAGTAGTTTTTTTTTAAATTGGAGGAACTAGTAGTAAATGAGCTGCATAAGCAACTAAAAAGTAGCTTTGCTTTTTAAAATAACAGACTTTTCCTGATTGTACTTCCATTCTTTTTGTCAGTATCTTTAAAATATAAGGGCAATTTATTTCAAAATCGCATTCAGAAATAAGCCTGGGGTCTGGATCTTTACCGCATTTAAAAATAAGTTAAGAATGGGAACTGTGCTGATGAGTCAAACTTCAAGGAAAGATTTAACCTTAATTTCTAAGTTGTGTTTCATGGATTGACCATGTTTGTTTTAATTTTGGAATTTTTCCTGTTCTGAGGAAATTGCTTTAACAATAGCAGACAAGCAGGATTTGTTTTACCCCAATGTAAGGAGAAATACTCGCCTTCTAAATAATATCCAGCTGGTATGCAAGGGGCTGCTTCATTAGTGGGGGAGTTTAGGTTACACAAACGAAGCATCTGCCGTAGGGGAGTGATTGGCACAGCCGAGGCTGGATATGGAGTGCGAATTACAACTTAGTGCTGACTCCTTTTCAGTGAACTTACAGGCATAAGAGGTACACAGCTGTCCTGCAGTCTCGGTAAATATACAAAAATATTGAAATCAACAGTTGAAATGAAACTGTTAAAACTGGACTTAATATTCCTTTCAAGTGCAAACCGTAGCGAATTGGCCATGTAAGTTGTATACAGCAAACAATAGTATCAAAGCTGCCATGCAGGATAGCCAGTAAAAGAAAGCTGATGATGAAGGATTCTCTAACAAAACTGATAAAGGAACCTAGAAAATCTAGTATGTTTTGCAAAAAAACCCACCTGGGGAACAATTGAAGTGATACTCAGGCTTACCTACAGCAGTATGCTCAGTACAGTATCATCCACCTTTTCCAGATCAATCTTTTTTAAAGGATTAATATTTGTTCTGAATTAACACCACTGCATCTTACGTAAGAGTATCTGCTCTAACATTTACACGTGCACATATAAGCACTTATTATAGACTGACTTACCTAATTCACAATGTGAAATAGCTGGTTTTAATTTCAACCTTAAATAGTGAGGCAAGGGAAGACAGATGGGAATAACGGAAGCCAAAATTAAGTTGCCAGCAAAATTCATAATACCAGAACAGGAATTCTGAATTGTTTTCAGGATGCTGTTGAATTCCTTTGTCCGGGTACTGGACTTTAGTAATGCCTCAAATTCTATTTATGGTATTAAGGTAATAAGCCCTAGAAAAGAATATTCTAATCAAAAATTTTATTAAATAATCTAGATGTTTGACCTGCATTCAGTAGGAACTGTATTGGAAAGTTCAATGGTAAGGAAAAGGCATATGATTGGCCAAAAATGTTGCTAATTCATAATCATGTGTGTGCTAATGCCCACTACTAACCTGTCACAAATAACACTGCTTGCTTGCATTATCGTTAGCGTGGCATGCAAAAAGAATGGCTGTTTGATGCTCGCTCTTACATTAACGTACTAAAAGTATTGGAGACTAGAATGTATAAAGTTGATCATGTTTTGACTGGCCAGTTTCACATTGTACTTTTTCCACGTACAGAAAATCCTATCTAGAAATCCATGTGTTTTATAGAGTCTCATTTTGTATTTGAAGTAGCTCTACCATTGTTTGTCACAAATACTCCTTTCCTGTGTCACCTCACACTGTGTTACTTCCTTTTCTGATTCATCCTTCCATCGGCAGTTGTGGTAGGGAGAATGTCTGTGCCGGCATCTAAAGTTGAAGTACACCTTTTGAACCATACTTTAAATGAAAGTTCAGAGGTAACAGTAGGCACTGTTAGACATGAGGGAGAGAGCAGTGCCTCTGCTGCTTGGTTCTGTGCTCATCTCTTCTGGGGTCAAGCTCAGTGTGGAACATTTTGAGTAAGAAAAATGCAAGAAGAATTTGGGAACTCACACAACTGCAGTTTATTCTTCTGTGTAATGTTACTTCTGTTAACAATAGTAAAAAGGACTAAAAAAACCTAAAGTTTAAATCAACTGACTTTAAAAGTACTTAAATTTTTATCTGTTGTAGAAACAGTAGTTATATGTTATCGTGGGGATAAAGGAGAGCTTCTGATGTTATGAAACTTGGTTTCGTGAGTCAGGGACTTATTTTAAACACGTGAATGTGAAGCTGAGTGAAAGGTTTGGTTCTAAAGAAGCCCCAGTAATTATTTCTTCATTGCTATCAAAGGTCTATTGAACAGTGACCAGCTTGTAGGTGCCACAAAAGGCACTGTTCGCTGGGTATAGCCCAGTACACAGAACACTGACTTCAAAATGACAAATGAGGGCTGGGGAGAGAAATCTGTTTAAAAGAGTCCCCCAAGATGATGGTGTTTAATGAGTCATAACAGTACTGATGATTTGTTCTGTGCCTTCTGGATGATTTCATTTACCACTGAAATGCTATCTTAGCAGAATATGGCACTTCCCAAGACTCTGATACAAGACTTGGGAGAAAATTTATAGTTCACGCCTCACAAGAAAACATAAATCCTAGAATTGAGTCTTTGGGAAAGTTGCAGCACTAGGGATGAGAACATTTAACTGCCCTGTCCAAGACAAGCCAGTCGATGTCAGGCCACAAGATGATGGAGTTCCAGCTACTACATTAACAGTGTCACTGGATACGACATCACTGGAAGTTGCGTAGGCCGGCTGGCTCACCAGTAATGGGCTGAGCGAGAAGCAGGGGATGTTGCACTCCAGCTTCAGTTCTGTGTCTGCTTTCACCCTGTTCCATGTCATTTACCTGAGAAACTTTCAACTTGAACACTTATGAAGTAACTTGTGGGCTAAATTTAAGACTCTAAGCTCAAGATATAAGTCAAAGTTTTTATAGGATGCCTGCCGATGCCACCTATGTTTAAAAGCAAGGTATTTTTCTGGATTCTTAATTGATTCACGTGACGTAAATGAGTTTCTATTTGGAACAGCTGCTGGATTGCAGTAAGTGATATCGTGGCATATTATAAATTAACCTTCCGAAATACTGACTTAGTTCAAAAAACATAACTGAAAATATTGTTATAGATTTTTCTGGTCTTCTAACTACCAGTACAGTCAGTCACCAGAAATGCAACCTTTTGAGGTCCTTCTTGGACACCTTGGCTTGAACAAAATTCTCCTGCCCTCAGAAGAGGGCAAAGAACCCAGTGTTCCCTGTTACACACAGGAAAGGGGTTTAATCTGCATTTGGTTTAAATAATTTCTTACACTTGCTGTGACAATGCCTCCTTGTGACACCATACATGTTCCTATTGCTTCTAAAAGTTGTAGGTGCTGGTTACCTGGCTGATGATTTAGGTGCCAAATTTTTTTGCCGAGTGACCATTCTGTTTTGATGTGAATGTATGGAGTAAAGTGTCACTCGTAAGGGCCATTGAGGAATCCGATACTAAATCATACTTGCTATCTTCCAGTTCTTCAGAAAGAATGTTTGTCTTTATTGTGTACATTATTTTAAAAAGGTATATAGGAGAAGCAACTCAAAACATAAGCTTTTTAGTTTGGCTTAGCCTTTTTGTGTCCATGTGTGCACGTGCACATGTGTGCCAGCCCTCTGTTTGAAAAGCCTTTGTTGGTCTTTCGTTTTCCTTTTCTTTCTAAGGAAACGCACCAGAAATACACTAATGAATGAGATTTCACTGTCCAGGCTGCTAAACTTGCTATTCCATTTTCTGTGCAGACTCTAATTCCAGTATTCAAGAACCACTTCAAAACCCTTCTTCAGAGCTCCTTACAGAGACAGCAAGCAAAGAACTGCACAGCCATCTCATGCTTGATATTGACAATGACACGGAAAGCACTGCTCTGTAACGGAAACTCTCAAACTTTTTAAAGGTTCCTCTCCTGGTGGGAAAACTAACAGACCTAACAGTGAAAAGCTTCTTTTGACGATATGGCAAAACTGCGTAGAGTTTGACTTTGTGCATCACAGAGAAAGTGATTTAGCCATTCAGAAGAAGTTTAATGATCTGTGTCTCAACAATGGTTTTCAAAATCTTGGATGGAAGGATTTAATTACTGCCGAAACTTGCATAGGAAGCATAACTGCTGCTAATACGGATGGTATTAGCAGAATTCCAAAAGAATAAAGAAGCAGAACATTAGTTATTTAAAGTGCATGTATTATGGAAATAATCTTTTTAATGTCACGGTTAGACTTTTCTTTCTAGTTCTTAGACATTACAAGGAGATGCCTTGCAAGAGACATTCCCTCAGTGATTTGCTGCAGATTCTTTTTAAAACATGAACCAAAAAATGCCAGAGTGCTGGTGGTGACTGCTGGTTATCAGTCACCTTGTCAAAACTGTGGATGTATTCTAGTGCCTTGAAGGACTGTCATACTGTAGAAGGAAACTTACTGTATCTTTAATCATTTCATTGCTACTTAACGATCAGTACTTAATACTTATTTCATAGTTATTTGTATTAACCAAGCCTGCGTT
This sequence comes from Burhinus oedicnemus, assembly GCA_008921705.1. Taxonomy (NCBI): domain Eukaryota; kingdom Metazoa; phylum Chordata; class Aves; order Charadriiformes; family Burhinidae; genus Burhinus; species Burhinus oedicnemus. The sequence continues at coordinate 739,198 of VFFE01007149.1, forward strand.
TGTTTGTGAAACTTGGAACTGTTTCAAGATGAAACTGTGGAAGTGGTTTTTGTGCTTTCATTGAAAATGGTTGAATTTTGAAAGAATTCTGAAACAGCTGTTTGGATTCGTCAGTTGGGTGAACATTTATAAAATTAAAGATTGTCTTTTGTCAACTTAAGGCATCTTTATTCAAGTTTGTGAGTAACGTTGCTTCCAACGCACAATGAAGGTTACCCAGTCGGTCCCTGGGCTTTGTAGCTCAAGATTGCTGGCTGCTCAGTTTGTTCTCCTTTTACGGACTGTAGTGGAAGCATAGTGGGAATGAATATCTATCCTTTAATGTGTAGATTCATGTTAAACACAAATGAGTCCAGTTGCAAAGAGAAATGCTGGATACAGCCTGTATCATACAGAGAAATGAGATGGAACAGGCCATACAGGTTCTGCAAATGAGAGGGAGGGAGAGGAAACTAGTTAATTGAGGTAACATTCATATAACTAGTTGAATTATTTTACTTAAACTATAAATTCCTTAATACTCTATAATGTTTTATTGACGTTATTAACCTAGACCTCAGGCTTAACTACAGAATAAAACTGTATTTCATAAAGGTCATGACAAGACACATTGTACTCGGTGACATGATAAATATATTTTAGTTGCTATCTCATTCGTTCCCCCAGTTTGACATCCCAGTGGCTGCCCAGTTGTTTCCTGTTCAGACATCTCTTAACAGGGAAGATGACCCCTATCAGTGGGTGTAGTCCTGCTCTCCTCTGTCTCTACAGTAGCCCTGTAACAAACTCTTGTAACTCAGAATTCAGGGTTATGAGCCAAAAATTCTAGTTCTGTTACTAAATTTAATGTTTATCTCTCAAATTGTATGCAGTGTACCTGAATCCAGGGCAGGCTCTGAAGGACTTAAATAAATTCTCAGAAAATCTTCTGGACTTGTACATTCTTCAGCATTGCACAAATAATTAATTGTCTCTGCTGGGATGAGCAGCTCGGGTGCCAGAGTGTGTACGCTCTCATTGGTGTCCTCAGTGTCATCCTTGATAATAAACGGCGCATGTCAGTGCAGTAACAATAAGAGCACAGGGCTATGACATAGTTAAAGTTGAGGAAATCTGCCCAAAACAGCAGAGCTGGAGTTACTCCCTTGTTTGCCAAACACAACTGTATCCTCTGTTCCTAAGAGTGTGTGGCAATGGGCAGGGGTAGGAGGCGATGTAAGGTATCAGCTTGGTGAACTACTTTCAGCTGGCTTTAAGCTATGTTGGTGCAGTTGATCAGTTCAATTAAGTGGCTGCACAAAATAACCCTACAGAGGTCTAGAGAGAAACTTGGAATAAAATAGTGAGGTTTTGTAATGCTTTAACTCTGCTTCTAGAGTCCTCTCTTGTAAACTCTGCTTGAAAGGCAAGTGTGGCTGCTTGCTGGTGTGGTTTGAGGGGATTTGGTGAGGGGGTAAACTAGGGAAATTTCTTACAGCCCAGTTAGTTGAAGTTTACCTCAGAACTCTGAATGGAGGCTGCCAGTTTGAGTAGGAGGGTAAGGCACTCTGCCACCACCTCTGCCGTAGACTCTGATTGCATCGAGCCTTGCGGATGTGTCGCGGGAGATGTCGTTATTGCCACATACCAGTCTGGGAATAGTCTGGTGGGGATGTTATGTGCCACCACTAAAACTTTAATTTCCTGGAGTAAAGCACTGCATGGAAAGAGAGTGAATTCCATCCTAAAGTGCACCAAGGAGTTTTTATCAGGTGCTCAAGTTGCATAAACTACGCAGTGAGTTGTTTGCATTCCTAGAGCTGTGCTAGAGCATTGTATGCATAGAGCATTGTATGCATACAGCATGGTGCAGCCCTCCCACCCCAGCCAGCGGAAACCTTTTCTATTTGTACTCTGACATACCGCGCAAGGGTCGTGAGCAGACTGGTTGGATGTGAGGGTAAGAAACGAGCAAAAGAGCAGTAGGGATTTAATAAGCAAATGCAGGAGTGTGATGGCAGCTTGCTTTGATAGGAATTACATTTGTAGGAAAGAAAATGATGCAGCTTTCATGAAGCTGGATTTCAGTGAGTTAATACGGGGCCCTAGAAAAACACCCAGGTTACACTAAAGACAATAATTGGCTGAACTCTGTGGGACTGGTTAGGCAGTGGTGAAATGACAAATAGGCTGGAAGGCAGCGACTAATACTTCTGAAGATAATTTTTGAAATTCCACTATATGCATCTACAAATGTTTACAAAGCAGGGTACAGAAATCATACAGCAGATTCCTAAGGAAGGAATTTTCCTATTTTCTGAAACCTCTGGAGGCTCTTGACAGTTGAAGTCTCGGCACCTTGAAGATGGACTCCAATGCAGAGGGCTGGGCAAGAGCCTGCTGGCAGCTGGGCAGCTGCTGACTGCATCCAGAAAAAATGTCAGCTCCTCTGTGGTCAACAGGTATTCAATGGGAGAATAAAACCTTGATGTAATCAGAGCTAATGTTCAGTTTAACCTTAAGGAAGCATTCTACCACTTCTGCTACAATTTTGTTTCAGCTAAGTGATATGAAACTTACTTAGGACCTTGATTTTGGAGAGAAGCTAAAGCTTGGATGATGAGATGGATTGTGCTACTGCAAGACTGCAGAGGAAAGGGTAGAAATGTTACAGAATTGCATATTACAAATTAATTTGTGACTATAGAAATAATTCATTAGCTGCCCTACATGGGCTTTCCCTTTGAGTCACAGGCACTGAGGACAACACACGTTGTTCCTATTACGTCTGACAGAACACGTCATCTAATTCTGTCAGAATAAAGTTCTGGGGCGATTATCTGAAGTGTTGGGTGGAGCAAATCCCAGAGGTCAGCTGCTGAACCCACCACAGCGTTATTCAGGTCTTTAGGCCTAGGTATGGAGTAAGAGATGGTTCTATATTTGTAGTTAGCTGGATCTTAGAAGCCAAATTTGTACAAAAATGAATCAAGGTTACTTGATCCCACTAGGAATTTATGTAACTTACCTCTACTACATGACAAATATAGCTGGAACAGAGAAGTAGCAGACCTGAGACTTGGTCTCCTGAGCGGTCTTCTGATGCATTTTCAAACAATCCTCTGTGATAACCTTGTTTCAAAAGAGAAACTGGCAGTTTGTCAAAGTTTATAGTTGCTGCAAGTTAGTGTTGTGTGGTCTGTTCTGTGTTCTTTCTGCTGCTACAGGCAACAGATTCACAGATCATGCTTTTATTATTCACAAGAAACATGAAAGTGCTGCTACTGTGGGAATCTCTTCTTGACATGCACCAATGCAATTCCCATTAGCTCCTAAAACTGCACCAAACCCTGCAATATTTCAGTAGCTGAAGTCTCAAATTCCTATTAGCATTTGTTTCCGCTAAAGATGGAGTTAAATCTTTGTGTCTGTAGATATAAATGTGGAGCACTTCAGGAGCCTTGCGTGTGCAGTTGAATCCTTGCCTCTGCTGGATGGTGGCACTAGCTGATAGAGGTGTTTAAAAAAACCAATTGCCTTAATGTATCATTTGGTATACATCAGTCGCCTGAGAAAGTCATACTTAAAGTTGGTTGTAAAACCAGTATCAGACTTTAAAGTCTTTCTCCCCCTCAGGGTTTCTAATACTTGTGTTTTATTTGCTTAGGAAGGATTCCCAAGTGACATTTCTTTATATGGTTTAACAAAATAGTATTTTCTTATTTTGTGGGCTGCTCCAAGGCTTCTATGTATTGCTGCTCCATACTGCCCGTTATGTTACTCAGTGCACATCCGGTGCCATAAGCTTTTGCAGGTGATATTTGCTACAACCGTGCGATATTGAATGTATTTAAGAAATTTTATGACAGGTGAGCATGCCAGGCGAGCACAGCCGGCAGCATTCCCTGAACCCCAACACACAGCAGGTAAGGAGTTGCCACGGCCATGTAACCCCCATCACACCGGGGGCAGATGGGCGACAGCGGCTTTGTGGGTGGGGCTGTGTGGGGCCGTGTGTCATCTCCCAGCCAGGCCACCCACCTGCCACCTCCTGCGCCGCCACCCCCTCGCCCAGCCGAGCCACCACCAGCAGCCTCTGGAGCGGGAACCGGCCCTGCGGGGAGGAGAAGCCAGACCAGGCCGGGCCCTCTCAAACCCCCATCCTTGGCCAGGGAACCCCAGCCCCGTCGCCACCGCCCCACCTGCGTGGTGGGGTCCCGCTGCTCCCGCCGCACGGCCAGCAGGCTCCGCCGCTCCAGCGCTGGCAGTTTCTGCAAGTCCAGCCGCCCCGGTGCTGCGGCCTCCTCTGACATGGCCGGTGAGGCCTGCAGCCCGTGAGGGGCCGGTGGAGCCTGTGAGCGGCTGCACTGGGCCCGAGGCCTCGGGCAGCACCCACCCACTCCCCCCAGCCCCACACACTCCAGACAGGCAGGGAGCAGCTCTTGCTCTTTAATAAGTTTTATCTGCAGCTACACAAAGCCCTGGAGGACAGGGGCAGGCTGAATCACACTGCCAGCACAGCCCGGCTCGCCTGGTCTCCCCTGGGGATGGAGGTTAGGTGAGTGGGGCCATAGGTTTTCACGGCATGGAAGCACTCGCAGAATTGCCCCAGGAGGCGAGGGGTGCCACCAGGCCCTGCGCTGCCCTCGTCCCTGGCAGCATCTGCTGGTTTTGGACTGGTTGAGCTCCTTCAGGTGTCCCTGGTGACATTTTTGTGGCAGTTTCCAGGCTGGGCACTGGCGTTGGTGTCAGCTCGCTGGCCAGCTCCACCATGGCAGCACTGCGAGCGGTGCTGGAGCTGTGCGGGGAGGCTGCGACGCAGGCAGGCTGTAACGCAGGCAGACTACGAGAGCTACGTTAACGCAGCACAAACTCGCGGAAATGTCAGCGGGCCCGTGCGCACTAATTGCGCGGGCGCTTCTGCCCGCTGCACTGAGGGAGGAAGCTAAACGGGCAGGGCTGAGCCAGCGAGGCACGGCTGGCTGCTCCGACAGCGCGCAGGCAGCAGGCCTCGGCTCTCCTCCGGGCACGCAGCCCTCCGGGGTAGAGGAGCTGAACCGAAGGGGAAACAAGTGCTTGTAGCTGGTTATAGAGGCATAAATAGGAAGAGAATCTAGACTTCCTGAATTCCAGGCAGTGCTCTAACCTCAAAGAGCATAATGAAATATTTAAAATAACCAAACAAACCTCTTCTGCCTCGCTGCCTTCCTTAGCTCTTTACACCTATCTTGTTGCCAGTCCGGGTCTGACGGTGATGGTGCCGAGCCCTCAGCACCTTTCACAGCCTGGCCCCCATTAAAAACAAGGACAGGATTAGGGAGGAGGGTCTGTCGTCTTAAATAAAGAAATAAAATTTAGAAAGCACTATGAATTACATTAACCCTCTGCTAATTATTATTATTTACACCAATTCAAATTAGTTGATGTCATCTGGAATCGAATAGCCAATTGCTATGCGAAGTAGGCCCAGAGAAAGAGCCCAGCACATACGCATAATAGCAAGTTGATGTTCAGGACGTGTTTCACCAGCGGTTTCTCTTCCAGGGAAGCCATGGGAAGCGGCTCAGGTTTAGTCGGCGCCACGTTCTCAGCATTTTCCTGTTTGCGCTCCATCCCACAGAGCCACAGAAAGGTGGTCATAAGCTTCGAGTTCCCTTTGGCATTAGTCGTACCTAGAAAGACAGTCAATAGTGAGGTATAAATCTCACCAACAAAACACGTCCCAGGAATGTATCAGTGTGGTCCTGTACAAAGGGTTTTGATGCAAAAATGCACCAGCGTTCTTTAAACGAATATGCTAGCTACACTGAGGTTTAGGAATCTCTTCAATTAGCATCTTTTGGGGACTGTAGTATCAATTTCATTCCTCCCTGGAGGTCTGAGCTCAAGTTCTGCTGTTCCCAACATTTAATAAAGAATAACAGTAGACCAAGCCTAAAAGCTCAGCTGTAGCTGCTTGGTGCCCATCAGCTTCCTCTTGCAAGTGCATGCTCTAGTCCATTTAGGTTTACTCCACGCCACACAGGTGTAAATTGAATTTTCCCAGCTCTGGTGTGGGTTAGGGCATACACAACTAAATGCTGGGAAGACAGCGCTCATGCACAACAAATGTGAGACTTCCCAGCAGTTGGGAGATCTGCACTGTAATTCATTAACTTACTGATCTTTTCAACAGCTTTTTATAGATCAAAGGAATACACAGCAAAAGCTGCAAAGTTACATAAACAGTGTCCCAAGCCTGGCAAAAACAAGTGATGATAATCATCGCTGGAAAATGCAGAATGAGTTGCTATGCGTGTTTGTACCTAATACCGACAAGTACAAGTTTTAAAAAATGTAAATCCTCCTTCACTGATCTGTCAAGAACTCCGCCCAGGGCTCTGGGTTCTCCCTGCTGCTAGAGTCGATCAGAAAACATCACTGAAAAACAGAAATGGAATTTCATGAAAATAATTGTGTTTTTTCTCCACCCTCCCCTTTTTCAACCAGTTCTCCTTGCAGCAGGTGCAAGCAGCACCAGTCGCTAGTGCAGGATAATGGGCATGGCTTTCTGTATCCCATCCAGCTCCTTCTTGATTTCAAGCATATCTAATGCCATCAAGAGATGGAAAAGAAACCAAACTTCTGCTTAGGTAACACTGTCAGGTAAAAACCTTTTAGCATGCCCTGAAGTTACAGAAATCCAGAGGAAGTAGTTTTAACGTTTCTTGTCTTCAAAGGCTTTACATAATGCCTAAGGTTGTTAAGGGTAGGTATTACTGAATACGATGTTGGAGCACTTACATTTATTATCATTTGAACTATTTTCAGAAGCAATGCTTATATCAATCTGGAGAGCTGGACGCTCAGCTTCACACACTCCTTTTGCAGCATCAGGGGAAGGGCTGACTGCTAGGTCTTTCTTGACTGGTAGATCCCCACGTGTGAACCAGGTAAGCCGACTTATCTGATGGCATGAAGAGTGGTGTTAAAGAAAACTGCTTTCATGGTTGTTTAAAGGACTACCTTAGCAGTGGCAGCAGTAGCCTGCAGAGAGAATACTTAGAGGGGCTGAAATCTGTTCTCCTGCTCTGTTGGAGCAGGTGAACAGCGAAGTGCTCAGCTGGTAACTACAGAAGCGATGGCTACCACCGGCATGTTGGGTTTATTTTCGTCTGGAACACGATAGCTGTTTGTACAGATGGCATTCTTCACTCTTTGTTACTGAGGAGGAGGCATGTCTGCACGGGACCATCACTGGATGCAGACTGAGAGCAGGTCAGTGAAGGGAGCAAAAGAATGGAAATTGTGGCCAGGGAGGAATGATTCAAAGAACTGGAGTTGTTGAGAGAAGAGAAGACAGGTGGGAGATAGGATAAATTTTCTTCAAATATGTAAAAGACTCATTAAAGAGGAACATTCTCAGTATCAACAATAGGGCGGACAGAAAGGGATGAGCAGAACATGAAGCTGGAAAGATTCGGGTTGCAGATGAGGAAAAACTGCTACTGCAAAGGGCAGGTGAGCTCTCAAATTGATCACACACCTCCCTGGGCATTCTCCCTCTCTGGAGACTTTTAAGAATAAGTTCACCAGGTCTTTGAGAAATACATCAGGTTAGTCCTGTCTCGAAGCACGAGGATGCGTTGGCTGTATGATTTCTGAAGGTCCCTTCTGGCCCTTCTTTCTGCTATTAATGTGTTTCTGTAGCCTCAGTATATCTATTGAAAATAGTCAAACTGGCACAAACCTGATCCAGAGGAAGTGTGCTCTCTGCCCTTGATTTCTCTTTTCTGCGAGTAAAAATGGTTCCTCACTAAATTAGTAAGAGAGTTGATAAAGATGACCCAGAAGCTGGATTTTCTTGGAAAATAGAGGGAAAAAGCTAATTTGTCATGGATTAAACACACATGTTTGAACTTAAGAACAGCTCTTTGTAGCATCTACTGTTGACCAGTTTCCAGGGTGGGACTCTGGATTTATGGGACCAAAATCTTAAATGGCAGCAGGGTGCTGGAGCAGAGGAGGGATTGCTGTTACAGGTTATTGCAAGTGTGATCATAAATAATGAATGGAAACTTCCATTTCCAGATTATTTATCCCCACATTATTCCCATGAATGTAGAGTGGGGCATCCTGGAAACCATTTACAAAGAACAAAAGAAATCTGAAGGGATGACGCACCATTTCTTCTGAGGGGGGTTCTGTGAGCATGCTCACGACCAGCACAGTGAGTGTGGAGATCGCAGCCAGGACCATAGAGAAGTAGAGATAGTGCATGTACTTCACCACGCCTGGTCGGAGGTCGGTCTCGCCGCACTGGGGCTCTGGGTAGATGAAGTCCAGCACCAGCCGAATGACGCCGAGCAGCAGCCCAATCACCAGGCCCCAGAACGCGCCCTAGGAAAGACAGGGTATTCTTTATTGGAGCAAGCAGCATGCATCCACCCAGGATCCAGGGCTATACCTACATTCTCAGGCTACAACCTGGCCAGGCTTTCTCCTTGCTGTTTTTTTGGTGGGCTTCTTTTGCTCCCTTTTCTGCTTATGCTATCTAGGTCTGCCAGTGCAGTTACTGTAGCCTGGTGCCTCTCCTCTGTGAGGTCAAGTGGGTCATTAATTTTGGTATGGAGGGGAAGAATAACATCTTATGCCAGAATACTTTGAAGAGTGATATTTGTATCCTAATGGTTGCCTTATCCCCTGGGGGGACGCTGACAGGTGCTTTCCACATAACTGAAGCCCAGTTTGGGAAGACTTTACCCTTTACCCAGCACCAGACCTTGTGGAGAAACTAGAGGTTTAGGACTCCTGATGCCAGTTGGTCTGGCTCCTTCACTCTCTGGGCTTACTGTGCCTTCTGTAGCCTCCCTGATGCAGATAATACAAGTCTATGTAATAAACAAGCTGATGGCTAGTAAGCGCCTAACAGGCTTCACGATTTGTGAAGGACACCCTGCAATGGAGTGATGCAGTCATCTCACTCCTTCTGAAATGCCAATGGAGTCTTTGAAAAACAGCAGGAATTGCTCCCTCCTGTGTGGGTGATGGTTGCTTGGGCTGTGCAGAGGTCTAGGTGCATTCATTCTCCCAAACACTACAAGAGCAGCCTGGGGTGGTGGTTTGAACTGCAGGATTCTCGTGAGGACAGCGAGGCTGCAGAGGTGACTGGGCTGAGCACAGCGAAGTTGTTACCTTTTCATTTGTTCTTTTCCAGAAGCAACCCAGTATGAACACCATTGCCACAGGGGGCTGCAGGTAGGAGCTGATCGACTGGATATAAATAAAGAGCTGCCCTCCCTGGCCAGCCTGTACCAGGGGGATCCACAGGATGGACACCACAGTGAGCAGCAGCACAAAGACCCTGTGCAAGAATAAGATGTCACTACTGTTAGTTCAGATCATTTTTTGACAATTGCCCAGCTTGCAAGACTCGGATTGAGATCTCTCCTAACCATAAGGCCTCTGCTCCAGTCCTGCACCAAACCTGTGCAATATGAAGATACTGCAGCTGTACAGGGGCAGCAGGCTGCGAGGTGTGCAGAGATGTGTCTCTAATGGTCAGGCTCTGATATAATGCGCATGTCCTAGTTCTCCGTACCTGCCAACAATCATGAGTTCCCACTCAGAACAACGAGGACGGAAGTGTTTCCAGAGGTCCATGGTGAAAATGGTGCTGGCACTATTAAAGATGGAAGTCAGGGAGGACATGAGAGCTGCTATCATCACTGACATCATCAGGCCCCTGAGTCCTGGAAACAGAAGAAGAAGTACAGCTGCCCCGAGGAATCCCCAATAACCCCACTACAGGATGTCCTCAAATTCTTTGAACTAGGACAGACTTTAAAAAATGTTTTTAGCCCCAATTTTAAAATGGCAGTGATAGGGAGGTGTTAGCAGTTGATTCTCATCGTTAAGCATCTGTGCTTTATCTTTTATCCAAATTTCACTGAATTAGACCTCTGGATACTGGATCGTCACCCAACTCTCCTGTTGCATGCTGTCCCTTGCCACTGTCTCACCAAGCCCAACATAAACCCCACTGAAATTATAGTTGCAGGGTACTTTCCTCTCTGAACTTCTCTCACAGATGCCTTTTGGCTGGTGCGTACTGTACGCATCAGTGCCAGCACCATTACCAAGCTCCTTACCTACAGGCAGAAGTTCTATGACCAGCTTAGGATAAGCAATATCGGAACAGCCAGATGGATTGCCACAGATTTTTCGGCAAATTTCTGCGTCTGCACAAGCCACCAGATCTACAATAAGCAAGGGGGAGTGAGAGGCAGTATTCCATAGACACAAGAAAGCAGTATATCTAAACAAGTTAGTCTAGTGAATGTTGTAAACCGCTTTCTAAGTGAAATACTGGAAAGCTTGGAAAGCTTCCAGCAAATGACAGAAGACTATCCCGACACAGCAAGGTAAGGGCAGCACTGAGCTTCCCCATTTTCTCTTTTTTTCTTTCTATGCAAAAGATACAATCTGTATAGGTAGTTGACCTGCCCTGCATGTCTCTAATTCTTCTCTAGGAATGTTGCTCACTTGAGGACTAAGGCTATCCACCCACCTCTAGCTCAGGTCCTGATGGACAGGCACATCCATATGTTCCCACCTGGTGAGCGGTTTATGACATTCAAGGTGGTATGTTAGGATTTCTCCAAGTGCCTCAAACTTAAATTGCAGGAGGAGTAACAGGTTGGGTGCAGGAGGGTCCTAAGTGCATGGTCAAAACGCAGAGCAGCTGCAGGTAGCAAGCTCAGACTAGATCACAACTGTTGTGAGAAGGGATGACAGTCAACTGCTGTAGCACGTGGAGCAGCACCTTGTGCAATATCTGTCTGGGGTCTGCTGTAGGAGGATGTGCACTCTTCTGCTTATAACTGGAAGTAAGTTTCTTCATACTTTGGACATTTGATGCATTGCAACCTTTTAAATTACTCAGTGAAGGCTGTTCCAGCTCCATAGAGTAGGCACAAGCAGTAGCGATAAATAGAGGGAACAGATCTCTCCTTCAATGCTTACCTGGGAAGAGAATCCGGCTGATCATGCCCGGCATTACCATCATAAAGAGGGGCAAAATTTTCAAGTAGGAGGTCATCAAAGAGCCTCCTTTGGCGTGAGAGAGGTTTTTGGCAGCAAGGGACCTTTGAACAATGACCTAGAAAGTAAGAAATGTGTTTGGTCAGCTGTCAACAGAGTGGAGCTAGCTGTGGATGATGTGATACCAGTTGCGTTCATGTGTATACTTTATCCTGCTCTAAACTATTGAAATCTTAGAAGGGTGAACACAGAGCTTGGCTGTAGTTTTATAATTCTTGTTTCATATCCTGAGTACCTTACAGAAGCATAGACCTGCAAGGCACTGCTTGTGTCATCAGGTCTGAGCCTTGCTTCTGCAGAATAACATGCTGCATAATCTGTTCCTTAACTAATCATACTCGGACTTAGAATTTTCTTTTCTTCTTTTGTTGGGGACTTCCCTGAGCTGATGGCTAAGCCTGGCCAGGTCAGCAGCCCTCCTGGCAAAGCAGGACAGAGTCTGAAATGAGCAAAATGTGTTAGACAAAAGAGTACTACGGGAACATTGGGAGGTTGCTTAGGGCTCCAGTCTTGCTGGCTCCAATGTTGTCGCTAGGAGGGATGTTAGTCAGAGCCCTGCAAAGTTGAAAGAGTGAATTCACAGGTGGTTCACAAGAAGTGAAAGGCTTAAGTTAAAAAAAACCCACAAACCAACAACCAAAAAACATCTTTATAGACTGGGATTAACTCACAAACACATTCTTACCCCTTTTTACATTGAAATGATTCCCAAAATTTAGTTGTTAATATCAAGTTTTGCATCTTTAGGACTGAAACCTCGGATTTTACTAAATTCCCCTCAGAAATAGTAAACCAGTCCAGAACACATTGCAAACCCTGGGTTTGTAATCAGATTGAAGCAACCGATAGCATGTTCTTGAAGCCAAACAGAGAAATAAGCAGTAACCCACCTGATCTGTACACCAGTACCACAGGGAGGGGATGGTCATTCCCACCAAAACTCCTGGCCAGGGAAGGTCAGAGTTAACAGGGTCTCGGAAAATGTGAAAAGCATCTTCTCTTGGCAAGCCGCAGCTACTGTTTTCCTTGCGAGTGCTGGGAATGGCATCAAAGTATTTTGTCTGCAAACCTTCGAGACCGCCAACTTCAACAAAGCCTAAAATAGATCATGAGAAGCAGTTATCACATCTTCCCGGGACAGTACTCTGGTTTTCAGTCTCTGTAGTTTGCTATGGGTGAGCCTCCACAAGTATTCTTTAAAAATCAGAAGCTATTGACTCTAACATTGGGCTGGGGAATGGCATAACACTGAAACTGCTGGCTAGAGAAGGTGCTTGTTCACCTAGAATGCTGTCTCAGAACATATTTCTTTAGAGATTTTTCAGGGAGTACTCATGCATTTTTACCACATCAAGAACTACTGTAAGATTATTTGTATGACCGTGTATTCCAACAGGAGAATATATAGAAAGCAGTTCCCAGAACATCACTTGAGTAATCAGTTGTGATGATCCAGCTTGTCTGTAGTACTTGGTAAAGCTTCTATCATAGTTTTAGTAATAAAACCCCAGGGAAACACTCACTGAAGACCATGAGAGTCACAGCCCCGATCAGCATGATGAGAGTTTGCAGAGCGTCTGTGTATATCACAGCTGCCAGGCCACCTAAGAGAGCAGAGAAGCAGCAAACTGTGGGAAACTGGGTTTGTTCTGTCGGAGCATCTCACACTTTGCAGAAGTTTTTGACGAGCAGCGTCAGCCGAGCCCCATGCCTGGCAGGCTGGCGTGTTCTGCCTGTGTTGGGGGGCAGTTTGGCCAATTCCTGTGCATGACACTTTGGCTGAAATTTCTCATGTTTTGAATCATAATGAGTCACCATTTTGTTACTAAAAAGCCAAAGTCCAGTATAAGTACTTCTACGGGAAATACATGGAAAAGCTCCAAAACAAAGCCCGAGCTGAATAAGAAGAAAAAAAAAGGGGGGAATCTTTACGAGCAACATCACTTGGGGTGAGCACTGAGAAAGGAGCAACCTTTATTTGTTTGGGATTTGCTGCTTACTCTGTGCATGGCTTTTTTCCATTTGGCCACTCATAAACCCTGAAAGGGCACCCAGGATCGACAATGCTTTCCGCATTACATGGCTCATTGTTATGTAAATCACTCATACCTCCAAAAAGCCCAGAGGAAAAATGCATTGTGCAAATGCTTCGAGCATAGCTTCTCCTTAAAGCGGAACTGACGTGCATCCATATCGGGTATGGCCTTATAAGAGGTATTCATTTACTCTTACCTGATAATTTTTTCTTAACAGGCTAGCTGTCAATTGTTCCCCCCCGCCTTATCCATCCTCATGACAAAACCAGATTGTATGGGAAACGCAGGACTCCTATCACGAGTACGAGGATGCACGGTGCATTGCATGAACATGCTCAGCTCACAAAGCAGGATCTGTGGTATGATCTGAAACTCAGCCACGTACCCGCAACAGTGTAAACGGCTGTGATTGCCAGCAAGCCTACCACAGCGATGTAGAGGTCCCAGTGTAAGGCTTGCTGAATGAAGAGAGCCCCCGCATACATATCGACCTAGAGAAAAAGATAATTATCACGGTTGCAATTATATTAATGAGCCCCTCAAAGCCAGTACTGCCAGGGAGCGTGAACATTTAGCTGACCAAGCTGTCTCCTTTAAAGGGACCAGTCTGGTTTGTAACTGCTTGTGACTCCCCAGCTCCCCACAGAGTCTTCTCCATATGGCACATCCCTTTGCAGCCCCAGCTCCTGCCTCCTGTGCATTAGGACCAGACTTAGTTCAGCATTTAGACAGTTTATTAATATTGGTCATGAAGGGACAGGGAGGGCAATGATGGGGCTGTCCCGAGAGAGGGGGAGCATGCACAGCGCTCGTTGGGGTGGGTGAGCTTATCTCTTTGCCGGAGCACCAGCGAGCTGGGTGGGGAGAGCTGTGCTGGCTGGGGGACCAGAGCACCTGCGGTGCAAACCTCCCTGGCTGCCTCGGCCTGCTGCCAGCCCCAGCACCGGTTTGCCATAATGCAAATTTCTCCCTGCTGACACGGTGACAGGGAGATAATAAGGAAGAGTGTCCTTGGGGCTGGGACGCAGCCCTGACCAACTGGCTCTGCAGCTATGTGAAAATGCTGCATTTTAGGAGAGCTTTAGGATAGGCAAATGACAGCTATAAAAGCATCTGAACAATCCGTTCTCTCTCAGGAATTGTATTATCAGAGATTTGCATCAAATGGTTAGTTTTTTTCTTGCGGAGAATCTGAGCCGAGCTCCTTGGTGCCACTGAACCCCATGACTAGCATCCATTTCAGAGGGGACACGGGCAGGCGTGTCAGACAGCGCGTCCCACTTTGGCACCGTACGTACAGGAAAAACACCGGCAGGGACTTGTCTGATTTCACAGATTCATGCACTGCTGCACGGTTAATAAACAGCTAGTGAGGTGTTGCGCAAGGGTTGATTCAGTTATTTATTCAAGGCACTACATCAAACAGGTGCAATAAATCACTAAACTCCTTTCACCTAAACACATACCAACTCCTACGTTCTTATTCATCCTGCACATAACAGCGTTCGGTGTCTGCGCAGGCAATAAATATGCAAAGGCAAGAAACTGGGTAAGCTGCCAGATGTACAAAATCTAACAACAAATGCATCCACACTCACAACTCAACTTCTCAATGAGCTGTTGCTCAGGACATTGACACCTGGCTTTCCCTCCTCCTGTAGCAAGTGTTCATGTCCCTCATGCGAAAAAAAAGAAGTTACTCTTTTTGCGTGGGTTCTCAAAACAACTATAGTCTATCTTCCTCAGATATTTTGATAATACACCCTTCCCCGCTAATATAGGGAATGGCCAGTAATTGCATTTCTGAGCCTCGCCGATCAGCACGTTTCCGAAGTGAACTTGATTTCAGCCTGTTTCCATGTTTTTTTCTACTTACTGATATTTTGGTGAAGATATAGATGAACAAGTAGAGAATCGCCAGGAACATCTGAATTCTTTTGCCTCCAAAGCGTTTTTGCAAGTACTCTGGCATGGTAGTTACCTACGCAAGAGACATACCATCAGAGAAGGTGGTACGCAGTCACTCCTGCGAATTGCAGAGGGCTCACCCACGGAGCCGGTGTGGGTGGCTTGCACTGGTAGAGGACCAGAACAGCCCTGCCAGTTGCACTGTGCTGGTATTTGGTTCTCAGCTGCCTACTTAGGCCAGCACAACACCTTAGCAAACACTGACTTTGCTATAACGTCTGACATAAAGCCTATCAACTGTGATATGAGAGCCTCCGTCCACCTCCTCAGGAGATGGAACAACTGTACTCCATTGCCAGGGGTAGCGGAGCAGTCTGACCCCCACACCCAGACCCTCAGTGCTGTTCCCAGGCAGCAGCTGGGTGCACCATGGCTTGTGCCCTGCCCTTCCAGCAGATGCACAAGTGCAGCAGGAGATGGTTAAGCCCATGAGCCAAACAGGTGATTAAAATACCAGCAAATCATTGATGGACACAACATCCCATCTACTTACTCCTGCTGCTATGTAAATTGGAAGGAATAGCCAGGCGAGCACCAAAACACAAAACATCCCCTGCAAAGCAAATGGAAAGGAAGGTCAGCGATGCTGGTCAAGGCTGCAACTGGGTGGATCAATGGGGACACGGGGACTGGGTTATCACTCAGAGGCCTCCAACCCCCAGCAGCTGGTGGTGACTTCTAGCTCATGCAGCAGGAGTCTGAGCCTTTGGATCTCCAGACCTACACACTTGTGTGGCAACTCGTAGGTGTTGGAGTTGCCTTGTCCAGCACGGAGATGGCTACAGAGCCACCGTGCCACACTCACATTCCACTCGTAGGCTGTTGCGGCAATTCCCGATGCAGCTCCTGATCCAGCCAAGCCGATGAAGTGGCCACTTCCAACATTGCTGGCAAACAGGGATGCGCCCACCTGGAGAAAGATAGGTAATTGAATCTGGCCCTGCCACAAGACGCTGTTCTCGGCCTGATGATAACACGGTAATGCTGTTCCCCCACTCATGACTATGGAAGACATGAAATCCTTGTCACTCTCTGCCACCTGCTTCTTTTGCCTACACGTTCAGTGGCTCTGGCACCTCTCTCCGGCTTCTTTCATAATTCACTGCCTATCACTCATTTGTGGGCATGTTTAGGACCGTCCTGCTTCCAGAACAGTGTCTAGCCACTTGTGGGAGAGCAGGGCAGAAGGTAGAGGTAGCGAGTAGAAACGTCAGGTCATCAGGTTCTTGTATTAGTACATACTATTACGTACTGACTCACCAGACCAGTCCAAATGAAATACCCTACCGAGCAGACTGGCTCAACGTAAAGCTACATCCACGATGGGGACCACCCAGTTAATGCTGGAAATCTCCAGATCAAAGCATGCAGAGTCAGACAGGCTTTGCAAGCTGGCGGGCTGGCTCTCGCAGGGGCACAGGGCTGTGGCAGGTGTCCTATAGCAGCTCCACTTCCCCAGTCTCAAATATGGGGAAAAAAGCCAGCATTGTAACGGGTCTTTGCAGAACACGGAAGTAATATTTATTTTTTTTCCTGTTTGGAAAAATAAGTTCTGCTTGGACAGAAGTGTTTTTCAGTCTTGCTGTAGCCTAGGGGCACAAGCAGTGTAACGATAAAGATACTTACAGGCCACCAAACCATTTGTCCTCCAGCTAGAAAGTAGCCTTTTACGGTGCTGCGCTGCGTCTTCCACATGGACTTGGAAAGCAGAAAAGCAGAACACAGGTTTTAGCAATCATTTCAGTTGCTGCTCAGAGCATCACCAAGCAATTTCCCCAGCAGGAGACTGTACTGTTATCAGATGAAAGCAAAGGGTTTCTTGAAGGACCTGCAGTTGCCGCTGGGAAATCCTGGGGGACAAGAGAGCAGCAGACGAGGGAGGGGACCGGCCAATGCTCTAAGCCCCGTGCAAAGTTTTCTATCATCTCAGCATCCTGATTAAATGTTTTCTGTGATAAGCAAACTAAATCACTCCAGATCCGCAAGGAAGACATGCAATTTTGGACAAGAACTGCGGACAGCCCTAGTTATTAGGTGTAGCCAGGAGAAAAGCTCGGCTTTGCACATATTACTCATTGACTCCTGTTCTTCAGAGATTTCAGGTAGTTTCATGCAACACCTTGAGAGTTATGCACCACATCTGAAGGAAGCAACTATTAATCTCTGCCTATGACAACCTGATTGTGCTTTTGCTGTTACAAAAGCCATGCCAGAAGGATGTCCTTGTGCCTTAATTATATAAACCCAGTATTTTTAATTTAAGGAATCTGCTGTTGAGACCACTGCAGAGAAGCACAGGTGATTTATAGGACAGCAATTCCTTCCTGGATGAACAAAACATTATTATTAGCAATACTTTGTACTTAGACGACCTCTTCCTTACAAGGGTTCTCAAAACCTTGGCAAACACTACAGCTGAACAGCTCTCCTCTGGACCATTGAGGACACTTCCCCAGGATGAAGTGAGGAAAACGACCTGTAAACTCTTTCTTTCCGCTTGTTCAGTTGAATCCAGTGAAGTGCAGCCAGATTCAAGCCAAAATAAAATAATTTGAGGCCCAAACAGCCATATTTTTCAGTGTAACAGGGCACGTACAAAAGCTTTTAACAGTATCTGCTTACCCACAGTCCAACCGCGAGGACAAATACAAAGTACAGCACGAGAACAGCAATGTCTATGGAGTCCAGCGTCTTCTGGGGAAACACATCCCACGGGGGTGTCACCGAGGTTGGAATGCTGCTGGTGGTCTCCATCGTTTCTTATGCAGGCCAAGTCCTTCTTTATCTTGATGCATATATCTGTCAAAAAATGAGTTGCATGGTTAGGAAAGGATGTGGCAGCACCGTGAAGGTGTTGACTGTTTCTTGCATAATTCAGAGGTTATCGGCTCTGTGGCTCTGGCTGCGGTGCTGCTCGTGCCAGAGCAGTGGAGAAGGCTCTTGTCTCTGCCATTTGCCTTCATCCATGATGCCCTTTCTGTGATGTGAAGATGCTGCCAGCAGGCAGCCCAGCCGTAGGTTGGTTGGATTTCTTTTGCAGTGGATAATTTCCTAACTGGCGGAGAAATGGGCACGTTAGAGAGGTGTACACAGCTGAAATAGCTGGAGGAAAGGACTGGGATGTGGCACAGCCGGTGATGACAGCCTGCAGGTCCCAGGGCAGCAGCACTGCAAGACTGGCCTTTGTGAGAAGCTGCTGCCAGAAACGTGCCTGTGACGAGCAGCCGGGATGTGAAGACACGTGAACTGCTGCAGCAGTGGTGCCATTTTTTCCTCCTTTGCCACAGCGAGAGCTTGAGCTCGGATGCAGAGTGCTTGGGTCTCCTCCTGAGAAAGGCTGGCTTCCCGGTGAGCAGGCACTGCCCTCTCCACTCCCTTATCGGGAAGGGAGGCTGGCAGCATGTTGCTGAGCACAGGGACAGATGTACCCTCTGCCACGCTGGAGTGCGCCGGGGCAGCAGGGATGAGCAGCAGGAACCGCCGGTAGAGAGTGCAGTGGTGTGGGACCCGACACCAAGCGGTGGAAGAGCCGTTGCTGGAGCTGGGGCTCCCTTCTGCACACCAGCCCACAGAGGCATTTCCTGTGGGTGAGATATGTGCTTCCCGCAGGAATAAAACCTCATTTTCTTTTCCAGAAATGCGTGATGAGGAGACGTGGCACCACTGAGGGACCCCTGCAAGGGCTCTCTGGAGCCCTCCAGAGTGCCCCGTGGTGCCAGGCTGCTGCCCTTTGGAGGAAAGGGCAGGATAAAGCCATGCAGGGAGGTTGGTCAGGTATTTGAATTAACGCAGTTCCTCCTCCTTTCCTCCTCCTCCTCCTCCCCTCATGCAGGTTTGGCCCCATTTTGCGAGCAGGACAGGAGGCGAGTGGCAGCCCTGGTGCGGCCAAGGCAGGGGCAAGGCCCGCCGAGGGGTGGCCACTGTTGGTCACCAGGGATCCCAGGCCCAGCACTGCACTGCCACGCTCCAGCCATGGAGCAGGCTTGGGATTATTCCTCTTACCCTGCTGAGCCAAGGAGATGGTTCCTCCAAAGAGGGGCAGAGCCGGCACTCCCCAGCCTTGGCACCGCCTCGCAGCCGGCTCAGCCCCAGGTCCAGCCCGGGTGTCTGCTGGTCCTCGTCCTCCTGCCGATGCAGCTAGCCAGGTCCTTTGGCCTCTCTTGCACTTGTAAGGCAACACTTATAAGCTTCCCCCTGCCAAAAAGCTGAAGAAGGTGGGGCGAAGGGTGGCCTGCACCAGCCCGGGGCTCCTGGCGTGGACGGTTGGACAACAAGTGGTCGAACAAGTTCTTCCTCTGAACACCCCGGCGTGCAGCAAAGCACAGACTGAAAGAGCCGCCCCATCCCTCGGTCGCGTGTTTCACAACCTCCACCGGCTTCACCGCTTTGTCGATGTGTTGAACTGCAGCTGGAACCTGCCCTCAGCTCACCTGGGGCCTGAAGACTTGCCTGAAGTGCAAGTGGCTGCTGTCCTGCACCTACTGGGCACCTACTGCCCAGGTGTGTGAAAGAGCAGAGAGGGAATGGAGTCGCAAGTGCCTTGGTGATGGAGATGCAGCGATTTCTCCTGCTGGGCAGAATTCAGGAGGGCAAGTCCTGCCCCATGTCCCCACTACACCCCATCCTGCAGCTCGGGCTCTGCCTGGAGCAGGGCTGCTGGGCTCGTGCATTTACGAAAAGGTTGGGCGATAAATAAGCAGTTTCCCGGTGGCAGATAAAATCCCACAGCTGGCGGGTTGTATCCCGAGACATCAGCAGCCTCCAGCAGAAGAGCCAAAGATGATAGAGAGCCATGTTCTGGTTGAGTGGCAGTGGTGGCAGCACCAGCCTGGGGCCGGGGACTTGCAGCACCTTGGCAGAGCAGCCTTTTCTGTGCCTTATAAAGCCCCCAGATCCCACTAAATTACTTGGGAGCTTCTGCCTTGCAAGGGTGCAGGGCATTGGCGATCAGAAGATCAGTGCTATCTTACCTCTTTAAGAGGCAATGTGTCTTGGCTGTTGCCGAGTTTTTACTGGCATGCTTAACCTTTAACTAGGAAAAGAAAAATAGAGTTTGGTACGCCAGCCTTGGGAGGTTGCTAACCCCACTCCAACACCTCCTACTTTCTCTTTCACAGCTCTGACATTGCTGTTTCTTTTCGTCCCAAGACACTTCCCACCTTGGAGCCTGCGGTGGGTGGTCGGCACCAGCAGTACAGCCAGCGCTATAAGCTACATACGCTCGGTCTCACTCGGGGTTCAGCCACACGTGCAGGACAGCGTTGTGTCTTTCCCTCCGAAATGCCTGTGGATCTGGGGCAGAGCTCTGCAGGCATTTGTCGTGCCCGTCAGTAAAGAAAGGAAATGCAGGATACACGCCAGGGGAGATTCCCGGAGCGGAATATGGTTGCCCAGTTAAATCTCCTCATGCAGCTCCCAGAGCTGGGGATGAGGCTGGGCATTAAGAAAAATGCATTAGACTCGGTTGCTCTGATTTCAGATCCTAACTCTGCCCCGACCCAGTGGAAATTTTGCCCGTTTTGTGAATTCAGCTCACAGCCTAGTCTCCCTTGGTTCCTGGCACAGGGGGCAGCGCTTTCCTCGCCAGAGATTGTGAGGAAGGAACATCCATGGCATTGAAATGAAGGCGCTGAAGCCAGCCCTTTATCAATGGTCCTGGGAGAGCCGCAGCCCACGCGGGTCTCGAGTAACCCGTTGGGACTGTATCGCTCTAAATGCCTCCTCAACAGGATTTTTTAAAGCATTCCCAGGTCCATCCACCTTCTAAAGATACCACCGCTCGCTGGGGCTGAAACACAGCCCGGCAGCAGCCCCGAACCCATGCACCAACCGGAGCTCCCCGACTCGAGGTAGAAGCTGAAAGGGAACTTACTGCGCTCAGCTGGGTCTCATTCTGTTCCCTGCGCCGGGCACCACCAAGCCTCTGCCAACTGACAGGCAGCTTAAATATTGCCAGAGAATCGGGATTTGCCAGCGGAGCTGTTAACGGTGTCACAAGGAATGAGAAGGAATATTTATAGTCAAAGTTAAACTAATTGCCCGAAGTTACTCTTTCGGTCTCCCGTGGCTCTGGTGAGAAGTGTATTATTTTCACTATCAGGGCTCATGGGTCAAACTCCACAGAGTGCCATTCTCTTAAGCAATCTGCGCAGCTAGAGACGACAAGTAACAATAAAAAAAATCCGTGCTGATGTACCCTCAAACTGACAGCCTGCGACACAGGGGGGAGCTGACAGCTAGTCCTGTTTCTAAGTTTATGTCTAAGCCTTATGAAGAGCAGAGTTCATCCGTGGGCTGGGGTTCATAACTCATTTCTGAGTCTGTGGGTTAATCCCAGAATTGGGTTCCCTTCTGGGACCAGGCTGGAGATTTTGACTTTGGCATCATCTGTCTGAAAAACCAGATAAACCCTTGTGGCCAAATAAGACACAGAGAATGATGCTGAAGAGGGACCTTCCAGCACAGCGAGAGACTGTGGCAGGAGGCAGCTCATACATCTCTGAAATGGGGGTACACAGACCCCCAGGGCAGCGCTACCGAGAAGCTCCGTGTCTCTTGCTGGGCAGGTAACCCGCTAGCTGGGAGGGCAGATCGAGGACGGGCACTGTCCTCTCACAAACCTAACTCATGTCCTGACCGTGGAGTTGTCAACCCGAATGTTACTGTATGTGATCTCCTAAGGACATGTTATACTGGTGACTCCTCAGTTCTGCAACGCCTGGGTGAAAGTCTCAGCCAAAGCAGGGCAGCCCCCGGGGAACGCCGGTCCCCCGTCCCTGGCCAGGCGGGAGCAGCATCTCGGTGCAGGTGCTGCTTTTGTCTCTCTCTCTCACTAACCATTTCATGTTGCAACTAACTGCGCTGCTTTTACCAAAGGTTTTGTGAAACTTACCCCTTCTCTGACAATCTCACGTGCTAGAATCAGAAGGTCAGCTCTCACCTTCACTTTTCAGTTTTCTAGATCGACAATGGAGGCAAGTTAAAAAAAAAAAAAGAAGAAGGAAAAGGCACCCCAATGTCTAAAAAACCAGACAGCAAAATAGGAAAAAACTAATATCTGTATTTTACCTCATTGTTTCACACTCAGCTCACAATTCTTATGGGCATAACTAAAGGTCTTTGAATCTTGCAATTGGAGATGTTTTAGTTGTGTCTGACAGAATTTGGAAGACCCAGATTTCCCTAAATTGTGTGAAAACCATGCAGATCCCTGAGGCTTCCAATTCAGCATCCAGGTACCTTGTGCTACCTCCCACTCTGTGCCGCTCTTTCCTGACTTCCAGCCCTTCCAGTCTGAAGCTGAGACTTCTGTTTGTCTCTTCGGCATCTTTCATGGCACCTGCAAAATAGTTATGGATCGTGGCCCTTCAAACCATTATCGAGGTACTTAGAGGGAGGGTTCATATGTGGTTCCAGTTTGGCTCGGAGATGCCAGCCTGGTACTATTTTATCCCAGCCAGACCACCAATGGGAGCTGTGATCTTGTCCTCACCATGACTTTACTAAAGCTAAAATTTTCTTTTTGGTGTTT
>VFFE01007149.1:773117-843673 GCA_008921705.1 Burhinus oedicnemus
GTGCTGGCCTTTGTGGCCTCTGCCTTGGTGGGGATGGTCTGGGGGTCGTGGAACTGCAAGGGGGGTGGTGGCGGGGGAGGGCTGAGTGGTGGTGGGGGGATGTGGTCTGAGAGCGTGGAGTAGGTCAGGGAGCTGCCCTCATCACTGCTGCTGATGTATTCACTGCTGCTGACATCATTGGTGACATAGCTGCCCTGGTCATCGTGGAAACTCATCTGGGTGAGGGAGAGAGGAGACGCTGAAGGTGGCACCTCATCCTCCACCCACCCAGCCTTGGGGGGGTCCTGCCCAGAGCAGGGCAGCCCTTGCCCCCCTCCACCACCCGCAGAGCCCCAGGACATGTCCCCAGAGGCTCTGCACCCTTCCTGGTGCAGTGCAGGCTGCATGGCCAGGACAGACAAAGACCGTGCACCAAGCCACTGTGGTGCCACGCTCACCTCCTCGTAGTCATTCTCGGGGGTGAGGAAATCATCCACGATGGTGACCCGGTGTCCCAGCTGCTCACTGAGGGCATCCAGGAATCGGTCGGTGTCACGGCTGCGTGGGGGCCTGGAGAAGGTGAAGAGCTTCTTCCGTCGTGACAGAGGGCTGAGCGGGTAGTCCCGGTGCTTGGGGGACGGGGCTGGGCTGCTGTCGAGGCTGACATAGGGGTTGGACTCGGTGCTGCTCGGGGAGGCCACACTGCTGTGCAGGCGGTAGTAGCACTGCTGGGAGGCCAGAGGGTCGCTTGGCCACGAGATCGCCATTCCCGGCTTGCGAGCACCTGCAGGACACAGCGCTGTGGAGATGGTCCTGCAGCAGGCGCTCTCTAGAGCCCCCACCCACAGGCTGTGACAAGCCCCAGCGCTGCACTGAATGTGATGTGAGATAACGGTGCAGCCTGCGGAGAGGAGAGCTCCCCTGGGCAGTCCCCTGAGTTGCACAGCAGTGCGCTGGGGTCCTGTGGGATTTGCCATCCCACACACTCCATTTCCCTCCTGCAGATGCAGCTTTGCAGGAGCCATCGCTGGGCTCACACGTGGCACTGTCACTGCTTCATTATAAAATGGCACCAAGAGAAAGAAATCTTCTCCTCCGCCTGCCTGGCCAGCACCATCCACCATCACCTGAGACCCCCCCAAAACTGCCTCTCTCACACCGTGGGAATCCGGACACTACCTGCAGTGTGTGCCAGCTCTGGGGCAGGAGGCGATGCTCTGTGCCGGGCAGTGTTACCCATCTTGCCAGCAAAGCTGCCGATCAGGCGGTTTTCTAATTCTGCATAGACAGCTGACATCTGAAAAAAAGGGTAAAGAGCTGTCGTCGATGCCCGAATCCAGGTGGGACTTGTGGAGAACCCAGAGGCCTGCGATGTCCTGGGGACAGGACAGCCACCCCGGACCCGCCAGCCCCCAGTCTCTTATTCTTTAAAGGAGTGCTTCACCCCAACCCAAGGCTACTCTGCCTCTTCGGAAGCTCCCCCGAGCCTCTCACTCACAAGGCTGCAGGAAGATGCTGACAGACACCAGCCATAAGCTAATTGCCCAGGGAAGTGACCTCCGAGATGAGCTGTGAGGCAGGGATGTTGTCAGCCCCCAGCAGGTATTTACGTACAGACACATCTTTCCCCTGTTCCCTTTTTTCTGCTTTCCTGCGTTAATATGAAAGGAGTCAAACTGAACGCAACGGTCCCACACATATCAGCAAAGTGCTTCCCAGAGGCGTCCCCCCACCAGCCCCGGGAGATCGCACCATTTTGGGGTTGGGTGTCTCCGGGAGGGATGTACCATCACCAGCCTGTCTCTCTCCAGGGATCAGGCGAACCGGGACCTCCACGGTATCGCTCTGGCCTGCCAGGGAAAGAAGAGACAAACGACTCAAGACCCCCTCCTTCTGCCTCTGCCCCCTGGGGCTCCAGACGGTCCTGACACATCCTGTCTCCCCATCTCCTGCTGGGACCCAGAGCCGTCCTCACTGCCAAGGTGTGCAGCAAAGCACTGGGACCTCCAGGGTCTGGGGGTCCCAAGGGACAGATGCAGGGTGGCCGACAGCCCCGTGCACAGGCTGCACGTGACACAGGGAACATCTTACTGCGGGCTTCCCCGGGCGGCAGCAGAGGTCACCCAGCAGTGAAGCATGATGGGTGATGGAAAACAAGCACAGCTGAGACAAAATCCTCCTATGCCTTGCCCTTTACCTCTCCATATTCAATTTCTTTCTCTATAAAATGAAGATAGTATTTATATCTCAGTCTACACAGCTGGTAGAGTTGGAAGCTGCCTATAACTCCTCAGCACCGGAGCAGTGCTGCAGCTGCAGTGTGGTTAGCGTGTTCCTCACCAGTGCCACGTGCAGGGGGACAGTGCCAAGCGAGGAGTTTCCATCACAGTATTTCAAGGGAAGAGGCATTATCCAGGGCACATGCGGCAGTTTGCACTACATCGAGAACTCTCCAGATGTTGAGACACTGCAGTGCCATGAGTGTTTCTTTTTTCTTGGTTTCTTTTCCTTCAGCCTCCCTGGTAGGCGCTGGACACCAGGACAGTCAGGGTCACCACACGTGGCAGTCAAAGTCACAGTTTCCCAAATCTGGTCCTTTTGGTTGCAGATGCCTGGGGAGCACTGGCCGCTCCCCAGCAGTGTCCCCTGAGACAGGGCTCCACAGGGGACACGAGGAGGGAGGGAGGTCTGGACCCTTGCGAAGGCACAAGGGAGCTCGCTTGGAGTGAGGTTGATTTGACCAGCTCCAAATGAAACCCCATTTTTCCAGTTATGTCCATGGAGAGCCTCTGCTCCAAGGTTAATGGTTGGAGGCTGGCTGAGCTCCAAGATGCGTCCAGACTCCCAATTTATCTCCAAGGGTGTGTGAAGGGCTGCCGGGAGGGAACGGTCTGCAATGCCTGCATTTCCCAAGCTGCTGGAGGGCAGGTCGAACGGATTCACATTCCTTTTCAGCCACAATATTTCAACCCAGCGATCAGGGCCAGGCTGAGTACTGGGGCGGACAGGCAGAGCTTCACAGAGCCCAGTGGAGCAGCTCCGCTCACACCAGTGCCAAACTGGATGTGTGTGCTCAGAGCCTAGCGTTTAATGGCAACAAAGAAAGAAGAGCCCAGGTCAGACATAGCTGGCTGTAATGAGAAAGGGCTCGGGAGTGGGCCTTTCATCGGGAACAGGAGGTGCACGTCCCCCCGGCATCACCTCCCTCTCCAGGACTGAGGAATGTTGTCTGCTTTTTGTAAATAAATGGTTTGTGCAGAGAGGTGAACTGGGAGCACCGGGGCAGGATGCAGCCCAGAGCCTGCTCAGGCTTGGGTAAGGTTAGCACGACAGGTCGCGTGCTGCTCCGCTCTTTCCGCAGGGCAACTGAGGACAAGGCTGCTCTCCCACAGCTGGCGAGCATCTGCCCGAGCGAGCAGCTTCCCTCCAGCGTACGCAGCTGTCGGCCACTCTCCGTGCTGTAATCACAACCAGAAATGCTCCTCGGAGACAGGTAAGAGGATCTTCCCCAGGGAAATGTCTTGGAGTTGACTGGTCCGGCAGCAGCCCTCCCAGACAGCTGAGGAGCACCGTGGTCCTGGTGAGGGGTGCCGGGAGGAAGGTGTGCAGCCAGAGTGCTGGTGGAGCGTGGCTGGTTGTGGTGGGAAGGTTGCGGTGGGGAGGTCATGGTCAGAATCCGTAAGCACAGGTCGAGTGCACTTCACAATCAGCTAAGGGCGATGGAGGCATAGGCAGGATGCCTTGTCCTGCCATCCGGGAGAGAAGGGCAAAGACCCAAAGGACTGAAAACACAACCAGCAACCTGGGGTGCTGCTGGGGGAGAGGGTTAGAGATCTGGGGGCTGTGGAAGGCCCTGCAGCAGTACCAGGGTGGGATTTTCAGAGGAATGGAGAGATATGTGGCTCCTCTCTGAAAAGAGGGAGGGTTTGTGCCATGAATGTAGTTCATCAGGAGTCTCAAAGTGGCACTGAACCATGATCTTCTTCTTTATATGGATTCCACAAATGCTGTTTTCCCTGTGAATTTGACAGTGTCCAAGCTAGAAACTGTGCACCCCAGAACAGAGGGCTCAGACCAGCAGCATCAGTTCACTTCCGAGCAATGGAAGGGTTTGGAAAAAACACTCAGCCTCAGCCCAAGTGGCCTCTTATTGGCATTGCTTATTTCAACTGCTTCTGAAAACATGGATTTCCAGTCAAAGCCTCTGTGCTGGCTGTATGCCAGCCTGCACCTTTTCCCACCATTCATGCTCAGGAATAGATCAGGATTTTAGCTTGGGCAGAGCAGAAGTACAGTACAGGCACAGCCACCGGGACCCAGCTTCCTCCTCCCCGCAGCGGGAACCCCTGCACAGCCCCCAGGCACCTACCTGCTGCCCCTCCTTCCTCGGGGCGGGGGGTTCGAAGGCTTCCCCGGCACAAGGAAGCCCCTTGAACGGAGCTGCGGTAGCGGTCCTCTGCTTCTGGCTCAGCTGCAGCAGAAAATACCCTTCGTAAGGCGTGGACAGTGCATGTCAGACCCCACAGCTCCCCCATTCCTCCTTGCCATGGGCATCAAAGATGGGACATGCAATTGCTTTTTCCAGCAGGACTGGCATCCACCAGCTTATGGTGCACATGAAACTCCAGCCCTGAGCTAGGCTGGTCCAGTGGGACCCAGCTAACTCCTTATTGCCCTCAATGGACAAGATGGGAGTGGGAGCCAGCATCAAAATGCTGCCTGGAAGAACCAAATTGTCTAATGGATTGGTCCATATGCAGTTCAGTGCGACAGTTCAGAGAGGCTCAGACTTACAGCAGGATGAAGATACCGGAGCATCAGTCTCCGTGGTATCAATATCAATGGTCCAGATACACACAAACATCAGAGATCGCCACCGAGTTTGGAAGAAGCCCAGATGAAGGACTAACCCAAATTCAAGAGATCTCTGGCCGTCATGCTTCCACGCATGGAGACACACATAATGCATCAGAACAACCAGAACTTCACATGGTCAGGGGTTGCCCCTTTCATCTGAGAAGCTTAAAGGAGCCAGGGACCAGCCTGTGGAACGACAGTCTGAAACAGCCTGGTCCTGGGAGATTTACTCCCATGCTTTCCCCCTCTGCCAGTGGCTGGGGATACCTGCCTCATATTCCTGAAATAGAGCTGCAAACTGCAAATATATCAGCTTCCCTCCAAGATCTTTTAAAGTTTACAAACTAATTTTAGGGTCTAAATTCTTGGGAATATACAACACGTTAGGTAGGTTGGGCCATGATTCTGCACACACAAAAGCAGTGGGAATTGAGAGTGCAAATTAGGTGAGCAAATACCCAACAGGTTTCTATGCGCAGCAGGGAGTATTTGCACCAGGACTTCAAGCTGTTTCTCCCTGCGAGGGGAAAGGCTGTGCTAAAATAACTATGTTCCTCCGTAAGTCTCTCTTCAAGCAACACCTCTTTTTACCTACATTGAGTCTAAAATAAACACATCAACACAATGTAAATAGCTTAGAATAGAAGAATGTGAAAGCAGTTATGAAGCCCAAATCCAAAGATTAAGACATTTCACTCCCAATTTGCCCTTGCTTTTCTGCTGTCCAACTGCAAAGCTCATAACCCTCAGCTGGCTTTTGTGTTGCCACAGCCCTAGGTGATGGCGAGGGGAGAGGGGGACCAGGGAGGAGGAGAATTGCTGACTGTCTTCCAAGTCTGTTTGGGAGAGCAGCGCTCCTGGCCGGGCGCTTCACTGCCTGGGGAGCTGTGCTCCCCACCTCCTCTAACCACGGATACCCGCACATGTCTGACTGCTGGAGACATCCCGAGGGACACCGCCGCCACCGCTTATTTTGCCTCTCTGATGTGAACGCTGCCCCTAAACCAGCTATTTCCTTTCGGGACTTCCTAACCTCCAACGACCCAAGCAGCTTCCAAAAGCCTTTGCTCCCAGAGACAACCTCTGCTACCGAGCCAGGTGCCACCTCTCCTCTCAATGCACCATGGCTCCATGGTGCAGAAAAGGTGCCTGACGTTTACAGATCAACCTCGTTGGTAACAGGAGCTGGAAACTCCTCTTCACTGCTCTCCATCCCGCACAGCCGCCGCCTCCGTGCAGGCAGCGTGTGGGCAGGAGCCAGGCAGGGCACAGCCACAGCCGCTGCCCCCAGGGAGAGCTGGCTGCTCCCTCGCCGCCCCAGCCTGGTCCCAGGGCAACAGACCGAGGTCCCTGGGGACCCGGTGGGACACGGCATGTCCGTGCCGTAGCGCAGGGGCTTTCCTCTCACCTGCCAAGGACTTGTAACCAAGAAACCTGGCAATCTTTTGCTGGCAGTGCTCCTGCTCTTCATACGTCAGCAGCTGGTAGATAAACTGCCAAATGACTTGCTTGGCCGGTGTGTCCAGCACCGGGTACACATCCACAATGAGAGTGTCAATGTTCCTGCAAAATCGGAAAGAGAGGGCTGGGCAGTGAACGCGTCCCTACGGCACAGCCCCACCACGCCGCTTCCCTGGGCTCCGGCGCTTCCCAGTCTGCCTCCCCCTGGCTCTCCGCTGCCAGGCTTGCCTCTGAGCCTTTGGCACAAACACATCATTTCCAAGCAGAGGTGCCAGGCTGCCAGCAAGGGACCCAGCCCTTTGGGAAGTGGAGTTGGGCAGCTGGTGCTAACGGGGAGAGCAAATTCCCCGGGGACTGGCAGCACCTGACAGCCAGGTATAAAACCTGGTTCGTGAGTCAGCCAGGGTGTGTGGGGAGTAAGAGGGGTGGAAGGGTACTGGAGAGCAAAGAGAAGCCCTGGAAAGACCTGAAATTTAGCCAGCAGCAGGTAAGCAGGCTCAGGGAGAAATGCGTTGGAGAGGGTAGCTGGGCTGGCAGCCTCACTGGGCTGAAGGCTCAGTCTCATTTTTGACTCTGTGGTGTGTAGAGATGGCGAAAGGGCTGTTGAGAACAGCAGGGCTGAGCACCCGATTCAGTGAGGAGGATAAAGCAGCGTGGGTGAGGAGGACTGTCCTGGGTGAGAGAGCTTTTCTACTGAGATTTTTTCTACTGAGTTAGAGATGATGGGTTAAAGCTCACTGGAACTATTCCATCCTTAATGTAGAACTAATGGTAAGAACTCCTTATGAAGAGCTGGAAGGAGATTGCATATGTAGGAACAAATCTGTTGTCTTCATGTCATCACTGCCTTCTGAGGAGCAGGGACCAGGCATGTGGGGGAGAGCTGAAGGGTGAAGAGGCTCAGATCCTGCAAGGATTTCATCAATGAAGTGTCTCAGGGGTGATCCTCGGAGGCTAGCAGGGATGAGACGTGGTAGGAGCCTGCCAGAAGGCACCTGTTAAGTTTCTCCCTAGTTTTGGGCTAACTTGCCCTCTTCTGTGGAGCTGGACACAGCTCTTTGCTGTCAGAAGCCTATTTCTCATTCAGAAAAGTCAAAGAGTTGTGGAGGAGCTGCTGAGGCAGGTGGCTGCTCTGCTCCTCCCGGCTGGTGGCCAGGGCCAGCTGGCTTGTCATGTACAAACTGGCTGGAGGGCCAAAGCCCAGAACAGGGGTGTCCTGACTCAGTCTCCTCTGGTTGCTGCTGGGAAATGGTGGTATCTGCATGCTGTGGTGGTGAACAACATAAACTTAATGTTTGGTAATTTCGCTCCGTGTTGGAGCAGTTAGAAGGTTGCAGCTGCTCACCTGGGACTGGCACCCAATTGGGTCATGATGAATTATTGTGAAATGGAGCAGTGGCCTCTGCATCGAGCCATCCAGGGCAGCTGCAGGCAGAATGAGCTAGTTGGAGGAGAGGACGGGCTTGCTGGTGTCCCCGCTGAGCCTTGCTCCCCCAGTGGGCAGCAGCAGCAACAGCCCCCAGTCAAATACTGCTGGAAGACCAAGCGATGTGGGCAGCCCTGCACTGGGAGGGGAACCTGGGGACTTGATTTTGGGTTCCCATCCTTGTACCCCTGAGTAAGAGCAAATAGCTCGCTAGGATTGAGTCTGCATTTCCCAGTTGCAGACCCCAAGGACTGGATCTGCTCCCACAGCTGCCGCTCCTCAGGCTGAAATGCCCAACTGGGGAATCCCGTAGAAGCAGTGCAGTCTCAGGAGAGCACAAAGCAATGATTTCTGCTTTACTGGGGCAGTATTAGCGATCATGGGGCCTCAAGAGGGTTCACTCAGCTGGTGCTGGGGGGAGTGATGTGGCTGTGCCTCCCCCAACACCTGCAGATACAGAGGTAGCCCAGCCTCCCTGCAGGCAGGGGGATGCTGCAGGGTGCTACAGCCCTCAGCCCAAGCTGTGGTGCACAGGGACAGTGCCACGGCTTTGTACTTGGTAGTTTCTATTCTCTCTTACCAACAGTAACCTAGATACTGAGAGCTTTCCTGCATTTCCCTCTCAAACTAAGGATTTGGACCCTCTGATCCTTCAGTCTTTACACCAGCACTGTTGCAGCAGGAACCTGCCTGGCCCTGGCTGGTGCATCTGCAGCCCGTGTGGGACCTGGGCTCCCAAGGAGCAGCAGGGCAACCCGGCTTAGTGGGAAGAGGCAGCAAGCATCTTCCAGCACCCAGGGGGATGGCTTATTCACCATGGTGCAGAAAGGTTAAAGATCAAGGGCAGAAAACAGTCACTATGGAAAGTCTTGAGTCTGCTGGGGTATTGGTTTTGACCCTTGCAGTGGGGTGGGGAGGATGTGCTCCACTGCAGGACAAGGGCTCTGCCAGCCACAGGCATTCCCGTGCTGCTGCCGCCAAGGGAGTGCTGCAGCCAAGATACTGAGAAGAGTGAGAAGATAAGGATGAAAATGGTGAGGTTTACTGAAAGAGACTGAACAGGATCCGAAGCCGTCAGGGACAGCCAGACAGCAAAAGAACCCACACTGTGGGGGACCAAGGTCACTTTATGAGGGATTAAGGGGTGACTGAATTAACCTCAAAAGCGAAAGGGTCTGCCCTGTCCTTGGGCAGGATGCCTGTTGAGAGATGTTCCTGCAGACATGCACAGGGAAATACACAGCTGGGGAAACCAGAGGACCTGATCACAGCAGAGCTCACTGCTGACAGCCTCAAAGCCAAGGTCTACCTTCTGCTTGGAGACCGACTCCGACATGGGCATTGCTACCAGGCCAGGTACCAGCATTAGAGGAACGGAGCTGCTAACAAGTTACCGATGTTGGAAGAAGCCTTCCAGCGCTTTGCAGATGGTATAGCGCTCAGGTGGAGTCAGCAGGTGCTCCAGCTGCTGGTTGAAGGTCCTTCCTTGAATCTTGATGCTAGAGGGGAGTATCTCTGCAACCCACTGCAGGGAGGTGAGGGCAGAGGAGGTGCTCGGGGAGTCAGCAGAGTCAGAGTCTGCAAGGCGCAGGTAGAAAGAAAAAAGAAAATTCAACAGACAAAGGGTCTTAACCATGTGTTAAAAGGCTTGTTCCAAAACCAGGGATCAGTCCTGGGGACAGCCAGGGCAGCTGCACCCACGCACAATGCATGCTCCATAGAAATACAAATCCTGATGTGCTGATACAGACACCGTTACCCCAGCAAAAACAGATTTCAGTCACTGGAAGGCAGCACAGTGACAAGGTGAAATGGCTCATCTGGAGCTGTGACTGCCCTTGCCTTCCTCCCATGCTCTGGATCAGCTGCTCTGGAGCTCCTGGCTGTTCCAGTAGGTCCATGGACCTGCTGGAGATGAACAGGGGTGTTTTGACTCGGATGGTCTCTGAGGTCTATCTCTTCAACTGTGCTGCTTCCATGCTTTCTGTGAACACATGCAGGTAGTATTCCTTCTCTGGCTCCCTAAAGCCTCTGCTCAAGTCTCAAAGCACTTTATGACAATCATAGACTTCAAAAGCAGCGTCAAGGGTTACCTGTGAGTGAACTGAGGCGTGGAAGGTCATTTGCTTTGCCATGCTCATCTGCACTGGTCCCTGTGCCACCTCGGCACTGAGTGCAGGGCAATAAGCACAGCTGGGAGAAGGGACCTGATCGAGACTGCAGGATGCACTTATCCATGTAGGAATATGGTCAGGGTAATGAAAGCAAAAAATTTCCTCTTTTCTTTGTTTATTTTGGGGGGCAGTGAAGCAGTTTGAGTGCCACTGGCTCTGTACTGTGAAGTAGCAAGGTGCTTGATCTTGTTTCTAGCACACATGCAAACAAGTTGGTATCACAGGGCTCCTAATGTGAAGCTCAGGAGAGTCCAATGCCGCTCTGGAGGGAAGAGCCAGTCCCTAATTCCTGGGCCTATGTATTGCAGAGCAGCACCCCAATAATGCACCGACCCTCCTGCCTTCACGCAGTTTTGGAAAGGCGGCAGCGACGGCGCTCTGCCCTTGGCTGTGGTCCTGCCTTCTACTGAAATTGCACTGACACCTACCTGCATTGCCCCAGACGCCCTCATCTCCTGCTGACTCGCTCACCAGCAGCAAGCTAAATTATTCATAACAGCAGCAGTTATCCTGAACAGCACAGCCCGTACACAACCGTGGGATTTGCACAGCGACCATGGATGCACAGAGTTGGATTACTTCGGTCAAGTACATGGCACAGACTGCGTGTAAAGGACATTGGCAAGGGCTGTCAAAGACAATCATACAGTAGGATGAACCCTTCTGGAGAGCAGCCAAGCCTGAGATTAAGCCTGATCCCAGAAATTGGGCAGCCACATGCTGGGGTGGGAGGACCAGCCCTCCGGGCAGCACGCTAAGCCTATGGGAGGTATTTGGCAATTCCCTCCTGTGCAGGGAATTGTTTCTGCCACTCCGGGCCCTCTCCTCCCCGCACTCTTACCGTTGGAGAAGTTGACGATCCCCTCTTCCACCACCAAGGTGGGCATCGCCCCGCTGCCCTGCAGCATCGACACCACCTTGTCATGGGAGCAGTTCCTGCGGGGCACAGGAGAGCCGGGGTCAGCGCTGCTGGGCTGCCTGCCTCTGCGGGCAGCACTGCAGGCAGCAGCTCGCGGGAGAGCAGCGGTGAAATGGTTTGCAGCTGCCTTCATTTCTCTTGCAAAAAGCCACATCTTGCTGCTCAGTGCTGGGCCCTGCTGCGATTTCGCTGGACTCTCCGTCTTTGCTTGGTTTGAGCTGTGCTGCTCAGAAAAGAGCCTCCCCAAGGGGGAGCATGAATCGCACCCTGGGCTCTCTGCTGTACCTGCAGTAAGGAATAACCGCGGGGCATGCCTGCGAGCACCCTGCGGAGCTGTTATGGCAAATGGAGCCGGCGTTCCTTTAAGCTACGCTCAGACCCAGAAGATGAACTTTCAATTTAAATGATACAGTGCTGCGGGTCTCTCCTTGCCTGTCCTAATTCTGCATGAAAAGAAAATGCAAGGTGGATGTAAAATGCATTTTTTTAGGCAAAAAAAAAATAAATTTTTGGAGTGTCCTTGGAGAAGGGTACAGGCCGGCCTGGGACAATGCCTGCCAAAATGCAGGCTCAGAGGACAACCTTCATCTCGGTTTCCTCTATTCTCTGGCAATGCTGCATCAGCCAACAGTTTGCTGGATCAGCTGAAATGTGAGATCCTGAGCACTGACAGAAGCAGCATCAGATGTTTAACCTTTAAATATTCATCACTCTCCCTTATCGTGTAGCCTCTTCTGACCCTTTGCTCTTACTTTTTGTGTGGAAAGACCAACCCGAGGAAATGCAGGCTGCTGCCACTGCCCAGCAAGGTGCACACTCGGCTCTGGTTTGATTGCTTTTGTTATGTACAAAATAACATACAGAAGAATTAACTTCTGGGTAGAAATGTGACTGCCAATGTGGTTTTAAGCTTATGATCCCATTCTGGGAGTGATTCATGGGCTGGCTGGTGCTCCAAAGCAGAGCCCCAAGTGTTTTAACTCGTACAACTCAAAGTGGCTCGAAGCAGGGTCTGTGGGTAGGGTGCAGTCAGGACACCAGTTATAGTGTGGCATGCATTATACATGGTTATTTGCACAGAGAAAAGAGGAGCAGGGATGGAGCTGAAATAATACTCTTAGAGCCCATTTTTTGTAAAAGAATAGCAAAGGAGATGTCTGTATGGGGCCAAACCCCTCGTGCACCTCAGCAGACAGCTCTCAAGGCCAACCAGCTCTTGTTTCTGTTGCACAAGAGTGAACAAGTGAACACACATGTGCTTGGCCACCTACCGCCCCCCAGGACCCCTTTTAAAGAGCCTCTTACCTCATGTCCAGACCGTTGAGGAATAGAATCCGGTCTCCTGCTTTGAGAGCAGCCTTCTCAGCTGGGCTCCCTAAATGCACAGGGAACGAGAGGGACTTTAGCTGGCAGACCCCCGCTTACATAGATGAGGTCCCAGCTCTCCGGCCCAGCAGTGCCCAGGGACACCCCCCCAGGGCAGGGTATCTGCTGCAGCTGGATTATTTGGGTGGGCCGGGGCTGTTCACCAGGCACAGTGATGCCAGCACCCAGCTTGCAATGGAAATGCAGATGTGAGTTCAGGCTATTCACTGAACACGGACATTTTCCACCTTTCAAAACAGGGAGTGCATGAAGCCAAACTAAATTAGACCAAAGACGCTAGTTATTCAACTTGGGGAAACTCCATCACTGAGCCTGGTAAAAGTCCCTTTTGCTATCTTCCAGCAAACAGCAGGCACTTCAAATTTCAAGTTCAGACCAGAGATAAATAAGTCTTTGAATCTTGTGGCTGGAGGTTTTCTTACCTGGCAGAACAGACTCAATCCACACCGGGGCATGGCCACGTAGTGTGAAGCCAAAGCTTCTGTTGCCTTTATAAACTCGCACAGTTCTGCAGGTGAAAAAAGCAAATATGAAATCAGAGCCCAATATTTGGTTCTTGTTTCCTTTCCCAGCCCCTCCAAAGCCCTGTTAGCCCAGGTTGTCTCCTGAGTGCCCAAGCCCTCGATGCTCCCTGTGTCCCCACAAAGGTCCCTTTGATACCAAAGTGTCTTTCAGATGGGAGCCCCAGGACAAGCCCTGCCCACAGGGAGAGGGGATGGAGGGAAGGTGTGTGTGGGTTTGGTGGCCCTGGATGGCCACAATGCAGCTGCCTGTCCTGCCAGCACCGCCAGCCTCTCCTGCCTGCAACCTGTCTGTGCCGGGGAGCAGAGGGAGCCCATGGCGCTGAGCCAGCACAAGGTGGTGGGGTGGGGAGTGATCTGGGGGTGCTAGAAATGACCCAGACAAAACCTCGGGGGCAGCTGAGGTGCTGTCCCCAATGTGGTGTCACCACAGCCCTGGAGCAGATGCAGTCCCCACTGGGACCAGAGCCACCCGTGCTGGAGCTGTGGAGTGGATCCTTTAGACCCAGTTATGGATTTCTGCGAACTAAGGCTTAACATCCACAAATGCCGGGGCTTCAGCACATGGTGGGTGGGGGCTCTGGTGGCAGGAGGAGACAGTGCTGCTTTAGGGGCAGAGTCCCTGAGCACCAACTCTGCATTAAATACTGAATTCACAAATCCACCCTCCAGTCCTTCAAATCCAATGTGCTTTTAAAGTGGAACATGGGATACAGGCTTATATATTACACAGAATAAGACAGACAATGTGTTTTAGGGGGCAAAGATCTCATAGGTTGATGAGAGAGAAATTAAATTCCACTAGGAAATTTTGGAAGGAGCATTAGGAAATTTCCCTGCTGGGAGGCTGATTGGAGCTGGGAGTCATTCTCCGCAGGGAGCGGGGGGAAGGCAACATAACCAAGATCGTTTACAACCAGAAATCCTGTTGTAGGGACTGATCCTACACTGGCAGGGAGGGAGACCGTGCTGGAACTGGATTTTGGATAAGTCATACCAAAAATTATCCTGGCGGAAAGGTGTGCTGCAGCTGAACGCTCTGGAGATACCAGCTGAAGGCAGGGAAATAGCTCGGGACATGCCTGTGGCAGCGCAGTCCCTCCCAGGAGGATTCCCCAGCTGGGCTGGCAGACCAAATCCTGCTCTCTTATTCATGAGACAGGGCTGGGAATGGAGCAGGAGCCACCGCCAGCACGGCAGGGCTCCTCAGCCCTCCAGGGCTGCTGAGGTCTGGCCATATGGGCAGCGGGAAATGGGTTAATCCCCTGTGCACGAGGGATTGTCCATCCTTCCTCCCACAGCCTCACACCCAGACACCCGCTGGGGCAGGGCAGGACAATACAGACCGCTGTGTCCCCAGGCACCCTGCATCCTGCTGGCATGGCTGGGTACCCTCCATCCCACCGGCACAGCCGGGTACCCTGCATCCCGCCAGCACGGCCGAGCACCCTGCAGCCCACCCAGCACAAGAGCTGACATTCCCTTGTAGCCCACAAGTGCCATCTCAGCTCCTCACGCAGCTCGTCCCAGCCAGCCCAGCAACAGTGAGAGCACAGAAAGGCTGGCCCAGAGCTGGGACAAGGGGCGAAAATGTCCCTTCAAGAGGGAGAGGTCTTTGTTCGCAGAGTCATAGAATCATTTAGGTTGGAAAAGACCTTTAAGATCATCGAGTCCATCCTCATCCCAGGAGGATTTCACCCACTCTGCACAGTGAAGACATCTCCTTTCCAAGTGCCTCTCCCCTATCCCTGGCATCCCTCCCCCCTGCTGCCATCCACGCAAAATCCGACATTGCCGCCATGAAGTCCAGGGCATCCAGGAGAGGTGTTACCTGCGGGCAGCCCCTGAGGCCACATTGCTGGTGATGAGCGAAGTGGTTTTCCGCAGGCTCTTGCTGGTCTCCTCATGGCTGCGGGGAACGGAACTGGCACGGGTGGAGACGAGGAGCCGTTCCTGGTGGTCCTCGCTCCGGCTGCGCCGCAGCCGGTTGCTGTGCTGCTCGCTCTTGGAGCGGCAGAGCTTGCTGATCAGGCTCTGCGACACCACCTCGTCAAACCGCTGCCGGTGCTTCTTGGGGATGAAAATCCTGGAAAAATAAGACAAGGGAGGGGAGTGAGCAGTGGGGCTGGGGTGGCCATGGCCCAGATCCAGCCATACCTGGGAAAGGAAAAGTCAGAGCAGCCCCAGCCCCTCGTGTGCTTTTGACCTCAGTCCTCCCCGGAGCTGCAAATGCTGGGGCCGGGAATGCCAGGGACACCAGCTGCATCTCCTGCCCCGTCTCCTGCATGGGTCCATTGGAGCGAGGAGGTTGGACCCCTGCACAGTGCAGTGCTCACAGAGAGTGATTCAAACAGCTTGGTTCTTCCTTGTGCGTCCCGTCCCGGATCCTTTCAGCTGCTGGTCCCGGTATGCCAATGACGAGGTTCAGCTCAAGTCCCAGATTAATTGCCTCCCGCCATGCCGACAGCCAGGGAGCCGACCGGGCAGGGGAGGACCCTTGCCCCTGCGGTGCCCGTCCTGTTGTGACTCCAGTCCTTGCTCCGTGGTACCCACAGCCAAGGGTCCCAATGTGCAAGTGCCCCCTGTGTTGCTCGTGCCAAACCACCTCCTCCAGACTCGCTTCTTCCCCAAAATGTTGCTCCTCTTATCATGCCCCAGCCCCTCTGCTGGGAGCCCTGGACTCCACGCTCCTGGGCTACAGCCTTGGCTATTGCCACCCTTCAGCTCCTGCCACAGCCTCGCACCCCTGGGGAAACGCTGGTGCTGTGGGGACGAGGACGGGCACAGTGACGCTGCAGGCAAGGGGACACCACTGGGAACTTGCTCTGTTTCAGGTCACCTCCCCTCTGCTCTGTAGGAGCTGCTCTGCCAGCAGCCAAGTGGCCTTTGTGCCCCCCACAAGGACCCCCCAGGACCCTCAGGCGATGCACAGCAAGTGCAAAGCGGGATCCCAGGAGGGAGCGAGGAGGGTGCATCTGCAGCGCTCCCACCCCGGCCGGGGGTTTACTCCTGTAACATGGGGAAACGCTTTTTCTTTTCCTTCTGCCACCACAACAGTGAGACGCTGACGCCCCGCTCACCTACTCCTGCCCCCCCATTTGCACATTTAGGGGCTTCTGGCGGAGCTGTTATCTCTGTGTGTTTCTATAGCAACTCCTCCCTGCACCCATACCGGGCTGCCTGTCGCAGCTGCATTTGCTCGTTAGACAATACTGTCTTGTGAGGTTCATTAGTGCTCTTCACCTTGTGGCGCATGAGAACACGCTCCCTACATTAACACAAACTCCGACACTTGCGGTGGAGGAAGGACGCCAGCAGCACTTCCAAACCGCCCGGGGAGCACGTCTCCCGGAGGGGGGCATTAACGGGGCCAAACTCGGAGCTGGTGTTAGAGGACCCAGAGCAACTTGCTCCGAGGGGCTGGACCTTCCTGCTGCCAGTGCCACATGGCTGTGATGATGGTCGGCTGCTAACGAAGCGTGGCTGGAGAGGCTGGGGCTGGTGGGGGGTTCCCGCGGGTCTCCCCCGTCTCTCAGGCAGCTTCGCCAAAGGAACCCAAAAGCCTGGGTGAAGCCAGAGGAGAAGGAAGGGGAGGCTTCAAATCCCAAATCTACCGTGACCGGGGCATCTCTATTTCCCCCCAACAAAAGGCAGAACTCAAAACAAGAGCTGATGCTCACGCTAAGTAGAAGCAGACAGATCGCAAGGCATCCCAAGGCTGACATATGCTCATGCAAAGCATTTGGTGATAATTTAAAACAAATAACACATTGGTACAATTCACAGTCAATTTGTGATTAAGCAGCGACTAGAAAAGAGTGAAATCATGCTAATAAACAGTTCACCCAGCTGTAAGCAGGCTCCTGCAGGCCTGCCACAGCCCCGCGGCAGGGGGGGACATGGCCCACCAGCAGCGAGTCCCGGCAGGACCCCGCGCCTCTGCCCTGGGATAAGTCCGGGTTCCTTGCAGGCAAAACGAGCGGGCTCCCATTTAAGTTGGCCAAATTAAATTGGCCCCGCTCGTTCCAGCAGGGCTGTCCCACTTTGCAGTGACTGCTGCTTCGCCTGCAGGCTGACAAACATCAGGGTTGAAGAACAAAGTACAGCTAGCTCAGTAACCAGGCACAAGGACAGGCTGTACGGGTTTCACCACGGACTGACCCAGCGCGAGAAGTAAAATGGTGTCTTAGCAAGGAGAGGAGCTCAGTGACTGGTAAAAAAATCCCTATTAAAGCACGCAAAATAGTTTCCTTCTGCAAAACCCTTTGAGAGAATTTGCGGTGCGGCCTCGGGGAGGCCGGGGTGGCCCTGTGCCACAGTGCTGCTGGGGGCTGGATCCCCCGGACGCCCTGCGCTTCAGCGGGTGCTGGCTGACAAACTGTGTGCGCTCAGGTCTGGTCCTTAACGAGGGACCCACCAAAGGCAGCACGTGGGCTGTCATTAGACAGCATTGTTGTCTCAGCCTGTCCTCTGCTCCGGCACCGCGCCACCCGTGCAGCATGCACCAGCACCAGCACCGGCACAGGGTGGATGGTGCCCAGTGCTTAGCAGGAATCTGCAGCTATTTCTGCAACGCCCTGCCATCCCACGGGACAAGCCGGGCTTTGCCTGTCAGCAGGGAGCATGGATGCGCCCACCCTGTTTGCAGAGGTCAGCCTGGGATCAGGGACAGACCCCCTGTCCCAGCAGCCCCGCAGGCTGCACGTGTGCATGGAAGGGTTTGGGAGCCATGCAGCGCTGACCTTGTGCCTTCAGCTTCCTCTTCCTCCTCCTCACGTGCTCCAGGTCAGCCCTGGCTCTGTTCCCTGTTAGACAGGGAACGGGGAAGGCATCCCCAGCCCTGGGCACTGCAGCCCTGCGCCCGCTCCCCAGCCCCGATGCACTAACCCTCAGCACAGGCTCTTCGGGAGGGCTCAGTCTGCTCTAACACAAAAAACGCTAATTCAGGGCGTTTTCCAGGCCAGGGGAGGCACCAGAGGCTGCAAGCTGCTTCGCCTTCGCTCCTTCTCCAAAGCAGCCTGGCCAGGACAGCAGCACGCTGCCATGGGAGGAAACTGCCCGGCAGAAGCCCGTCTGCCGGCGTGCCCGTCCCCAGCCGCTTGGCTCAGCTCTGGGGCTCACTTCGGCGGAAGATGTTTAGCACATCTCGGTCTTTGTCACACTCACAATTTTTAAACCTCCCAGGCGGGACACTCCATCACCTCTGGACAGACAGTCCCATTTTTGCAGCCTGCGCTCGCCGAGAGCTGCCTCCCTCGCCAGCCCAGCGCCGTGGAGAACCACCTTTCACAAGGGTGCGTGTCCTGCAATGATTGCTGAGCTCACCTGGATGGTCCTACCCCGAGCTGGATGCTGAGACTCACCAGTGCAGGACGTGTCCCCTCGAGTGGGGCAGTGGCGATGGCTCCAGCCCCAGCGGGAGCAGGTGAAAGCAGCCCCAACTTTGCTCAGAGCTCATGCTCAGCCAGGAGCAAGGGGTCCCCAGTCCCCGCTCCATCACAGCCCCTGCACCACACAGCACCCCCAAACCCCTGTTCTCACCGCCCATGCCTTTGGTGGACTAGAGTCATGGAGACAAAGCAAACCCAGACGTGCTCTTCCTGCCTCTCCCCAGCCCCCTACCCCCAATTTTTCATCCGAGCTTTGCTCCACTCCCCCCGACAGCTCGCACCGCTGCTGCAGTGGGCACAGGTTGGTGGCAGGGCTGCACCGGTGCCGGGACGCAGGGTCCCCATAGCTCAGAGAGGCAGAGGAGACATCGCGGGGACGTTCCCAGCACATCCAACGGCATGCACGCCGCGCGAAGGAGCGGAGCAGAGAAACATACCGAAAATGCCGAGAGAAACTCCGGTCCTTTCCCATTTGTCAGGGTGCGGTGGGAACAAAAGGGAGATGCTTCAGATCCTCATGCAGCTGAGTCTCAGCCTCGGCTCACGCCCACGACGCGGCCGGATCCAACAACCAAACCGTGCGCCAGCCGGTGCCCCCCTGCCACTTGGCACCCCCGCGGTGCGTGGGGACCGCGGCCAGATGGGCCGGCTCGCCGGCAAACTCTACCTGGGCTGAGTCCCTGCCTCCCTTCGCCCTCGTCTCCCCGCCGCGTTCTCAGTCCCAGGCGGAGGTTTACCATCTACCGAGTGCCTCCTTTTTTATCAATTGGGCTTTAGCGCCTGCTCTGCCCTCCCTGCTCTGGCTCTGCCCCGGCTCGCAGCGACGAAACCTCTCGCTTTCCCTAAAAACTGCAGTCGCTGTAATTTCCAGCTGGAACAATCTCGTAACAGAAAGGAGGGCACGGCTCCGCACCGAACTCCGGGGGGATGCCTCCCTGGTGCTAATTAGTTGACTTCTAAAGTGCTTCTGTTTAAATTACATGCTGCTGTAATGGGTGAGAAACCTTAAAGGCAAATGGCATCGGCGGCGGGTGTGCGGCTGCTGGGCGCGCAGGTGGAGCCACCCAGGCTGGACCAGGACCAGGACCAGAGACATGGGCCCAAACCTCCTCCTGTGTTGTAGAGCATCGTTTACCCCCAGGGTAACACAGCAGCGCTTTGCATCAGGGACAGAAGATAAAAAAAACATCTTTAATTTAAATAACGCCATCTTTAAGCACAGCACTCGCGTTTGATGAAGAGGATGTGAAGCTTTCCAGAGCTGCCAACATCAGATACAATCTCCAGGTAGCAAAGGAAGGAAAAATGAAAAATGTATGGTTTAGCCCCAAAACAACTAGCAAACGCCTGACCTTGAGTCTGTCAGTTGTGCAGAAAAACACGTCCCAGGGTGGATAAAAACACTGAGCAACACTTGGATGATGTCTGAACTGTGCTGTGCAAACAGCTACCAGTCTGGAAAAGCACTTCTGCCCCAACAGCATGCCGCAATGCTAAAATTCACATGCTTTCGGGAGAGAAAACTCTTGTACGACTTTACCCATATAAGAGGACTTCTGCCTGTAAACCTGTACAGATTTTTCTCAGACTTAATCTACCTGCATGCATGGGTAGGGGTGTCAGCAGCCCTGCGCTGGCCTCCAGCCGTGCAGCACCGACAGCCACGGGGGGGACATGGTGCCTCCGAACCCCCTTGCGTGAGCGGGACTCGCACCAGCCCGGCAGCGAGCACGGACCTGTGATTCTGACGGGGGCTGTTATCCTGTTATCCCCAGTGATGGGAGGCTCTGTAATCACTCATCTGGCTGCAGATATTTTGCAGATGTGACCATTGTTATCATTAAATAGGAATGAAGGCACTTTTCCACCCGAGAGTGCAGACACAGTGGGATGCAGTGGCCGTGCACCCGAGCCGGGAGCCCCTTGCAGCCCTTCCCAAGACACCTCATTCGTCCCTGGGGACAGCCCAAAACCCCCAGCCCCGCACAGCAGCTCTTGGGGAGGGTCACCATCTCACGACACATCCCTGCACTGGCTCCAGTAACGAGGGACGCATTATCTGCTGGTAAGAGCCTCCCCAGAGCAGTGCCGCAGCCTGTGCCCACCTGGGGGTCACCGTCCCCATCAGCAGCCAAGTGCCGGGGCCTCAGGGTGCTGTCACCTCTCCTGAACCCAATGTCAACTGCCGGGGACACGGAGACCTTCAAAGAAACCCCCAGAAAGGCTTTCTCTGCACCCTCCGTCCTGCCCGGTGTCGCCCGGTGGGTGTTGGGGATGGCAGCCAGGTCGATGGGTGCAAGCAGCTGCTCGTCGCAGCCCCAGCCTTGCAGACAGACCCCTAGACTCCCTGTGGCACCCATGGGACCCTGCTGCTGCTGCGCTGGGGAGACACAGGGTCACCAGCAGCTCCCGTGCACCTCGTGCCCCACGCCAGCACCCCACACCAGCCCTGGGGCGCGGGGACTTGTGTCACCCCCTGCTTCTCGGAGCCACAGAGAGCAGTCACCTCAGCCAAGGTGCTGCCCCCAACCTGCTTTCTGCTGGGAACACCAGGACAAACGCAGCTTTCCGTGTTTTCTTTAAGATACTGGAAAACACTCGGACATTTAGGAAGTAACCACTTCCCAAAATAAAAGTTACCAACCAGTGGTGGTGTGCAAGCGGGCCAGGCCAATATAATCTGCATTATAGCTGCAGTTTGATTTGTCAAAAGAAATTAATCTCCTAACAGGAGATTTTGCACCGATGCATTTTGGTCATGACCTATTTGAACTCAGCCGATAATAAAGGAACTCCGCTCCCAAT
Organism: Burhinus oedicnemus; assembly: GCA_008921705.1. Taxonomy (NCBI): domain Eukaryota; kingdom Metazoa; phylum Chordata; class Aves; order Charadriiformes; family Burhinidae; genus Burhinus; species Burhinus oedicnemus. Next base: position 794,036 of record VFFE01007149.1, read on the forward strand.
TGTTTTCACCGCTGGCACGTTTTTTTTCCTGCTGCCCTAATTCCCTTTTTTTGGGCAGGTGACCATATGTCCGGCTATCAGATTAGGGATTTTTTAAAACGGAAGCAGACAAGAGCTGCTTTTCCTCCATTATCGTCCTGCCGTCCGCGGGGTTTCACAGTGGGTCTGGCCGGACCGCGGGCAGGAGGACAGTGGCTGCGTGCAGTTTGAAGTGCTCCATCAGGCAGCAGCGGGAGCAACGCGGGTTCAGGGGGGTTGTCCGTGCTGCAGGCTGCATTGGCACCCGAGAGAGCCGGAAAGCTGCCCCCAACCTTGGAGGAAGGTGTACGGGGGGAGGGAGGCTGGGAGGACAAGCAGGGAAGCAGCACAATCCATAATATATAAATCCTGATGGCTAAAATGAAATTTCTTATCCAGGGACAGTCACAGATGGCTGGAGTATTTTAATACGGGAACATGCCAAGCAATTTTATTGCCATGAAAAACAAGCTGAGACAAATAGATTGTGTTTGGAGCATTATTAAAATGAACTCAGTGGAATTTCTCCTGTAATAAGGGAACCCCTGATGGGCAGCGATTTTATCTTTGTCAAGGATCAAAAGTGACTGCAATCTGAGCAGCGCTCGCCTCGGCACAGCCACCACGGGCCAGCAGCTTCGGCTGCACGCTTTGGTCTTCCCCCAGGAGCAGAGACTGGTCAGGAAGCGAACAGACTGTAACCAAAGCAGCGAAGTAACGAAGTACCCCTAACTATTCTCCCTGCAGCAGGGTGAAGCACAGCACGATTTAGAGGAGATCCACGACAACATATAGCAGTCTAAACAGCCCAAGAGTTATCATCTAATCAATTAATGCGGCCGGGGTGAGAGGCTGGATGCGCTCCGGAGCACACACGCGTCCTGCTATTTAAATCCAGGTTAATGGGACGATGTCCATGTAAGCATCAGCGCCGGTGTTTTCTGCACCAGTTTTTGTAACGCTGCAGGTCAGTGGGGAGGAGGGGTTCTGCGTTTCCATCGCTCCCCAATTCTTCTGCAAACAGATGTTTCAAAGGCAAATGCCACTGCCGGGAGCTGATGCGATGCTGGCACGGGCACCGCCGGTGCTGCCGCCAGCGCTGGGGGAATGCACGGTGCAGAGGGAGACGGCAACCGGCATGGCAAGTGCTAAACCCCTGCGCAACGCGGGTGAGGATCCCCCCTGTACTGCTCGGCTCAGAGGGTGACTTTGGTCCCCAGAGTCTGGGGAAAAGCCGGCGGCCGCTGCGAAAGTGCTGCAGAGCACTTGGGTGGGGAGCCGGCACCGTTCCTCTGCTGGAATCGCAGCTTTGCCCTGGTTTGAAAACAGCTCAGAAATAAGAGCAGTGCCAAGAGGCGCACGCCCCTGGGACCCCAACCTGCCCAAAATAACCCGCTCCCCTCCCCACGCCGGTGCGAGGTAGGCACAGCCCCTGCACAGGCGCTCGGCACAGCTGCAGCCACGGGGAGCAGAGGAGTTAAACCCTGTGGCTCCCCCAGGACCAGACCTGGGCTTCGGCGTTAGCAGGTGATGGAGTAACACAAAATAAGAGATTTCCCTCTCCCCGGCAGAGCTGCGATGCCTGCAGAGTCCCTGAGAAGAGCAGCTCCGATGCAATAGAGATGCTAAGAGTTAATTAACTTTTAGCACATCTCATTTTTGTGGTGCCGGGGGTTGCTCGATTCGAGAATTAAGCTGCTTTAAACCCATTCCCCTCCCAGCCCCCTCGGCTCCCAGGAAAGGTCCATTCGTTACTCACCCGAGACAGCTCATCTTTCTCCCTCACTGCCGTATTTCATCATTCTTGAGCAGAACTACAATTGTGCACTTTACTACACACACCAGCCATATGGGCAGGGGATGGGAGTGGGGAGGAACCGGTGCAGCACGTGCGTTATCCCTGCTCTCCACAAACAAACGGATGAAGAAAATGTCAGCAAATTAAAATCTGCGGGAGCTTAATTCTGGGCAAATGGGATGAAATCCATTTGAGCTAAAAAGAAAAAAAAAAAAAAAAACCAAACACCACCAACACTGGAAAAAGCCCAGCCTGAGGACAGACGGGAGGAGAAGAGCTGTCTGCATCCCCAGGTCGATCTGTGTGCTGAGTCGGGGGGGTCTTGGGTTACGCTGCACCGCGGCACCTTGCAGGGAGCACGTTGAACCTCGGGGGGAGCCTGGGGAGGGGACAGGCAGAGGAGGGAGGACAGCCAGCAGCAGCAACGGCCCAAAAATAAATACAGCTGGTGCAGAGGGAAGATCCAATCAGGCCAGCGTGAGGGTCAGCGGCAGACAGGGATGTACTGGCCACCTGGCTCTGCATGGCAGGGGCCATGCTGTCACCCATGGTGGGCCACCACCATGCACCCCGCGGCAGGGCTCGGCCTGCCTGCCAGGACCCAGGGCTGCCGTCGAGGTGAGCACTGGGGACCCTCATCTGCCTCGCCCCCAGCATCACCCTCAGCATCCCTCCCCTCAAGGTGTGTGGGCGTGCGGGACTGCCCCCCCATCTCGGGTGGAAACAGCCCCCGGGGACGGGGGAGCCGGCCACAGCATCGCAGGGATGCCTGGGCTGGCTGATGGGTACCCACGTGGTCCCGAGCCCATCCTTGCACAGCTCCACATGCCCGCAGGGGTGGTCCTGCAGGACGAGCCCCAGGGTGCTCACGGGGTCAGCTCAGATGGGCTCCACTCGCCCAAACTGCACCAACACACCCCGCTGCCCGGGGGTGGCTGCCCCACGTCCCAAGGACAGTGAGACAGCCACACCAGCACCCCATCCCTAGAATCAGCACCCGAGCCGGGACCCCTCCTTGCATGAATCTCCCACACAGCGCAGACCCCAGACCCCTCCTCAGCCAGCGACAGACCGAACCAGCGCGAGCCATGCGGAAATCACCCACACGAATTCACAGCACCCCCTACATCCAGAGCACCCGGGAGCCGCTCACCACTTTTCAGTGAGTTATTAAAAGCATTAAAAGCTCTTGCTCAGCAGCAAACGCATCAGATGGGAGACCCCCGGGATAAGCACTTTGTATCACACATAGCGGGGCACACGGAGCTGCCCCCACCTCCCCAGCACCCCCACAGCTGGGAAACCTGGTCTCCAAAGCACCTTTTTTTTTATTATTTTCTTTACTTCCTTTCATTAAGATTAGACGGTAAATCTTTTCCCTAAGCTAAATATTTCATTTCCATTAAACCGAGATTAGCTGCCTGATTTACGCTGCCTCTTGCCCCAGCCCCAGTGTTAACCTTCCCCCAGTGTTAACCTTTCACACGGGGGCACAGGGTGGCTGTGGGTTTGGCTCCATTACCGGGGGGCTGTAACACGGCGCTGCCCCACGGCATCGCGGGGCTGGGCATGGGGCGAGCTCTGCACCATGCGGCGGGGACGGCGGCATCAGGTCTGGCCACACTGTCCTCCACTGGGATGAGGACGCCCCGGGGGGAATCTGCTGTGCCCACTGCAGAGGGGCTTGGGTCTGGAGGAAAATTTAGGCACTTATTCAAGTCCCCTCTGGGGAGAAAAATATCCCCTGTAATTCCCCAGGGATGAAGACAAAGGGGGTCTCTGGGGCATTCGAGGCATTTCCATGGATCTTTTGATGGAAAAGATTTTTCCTGAATTGTGGGTTGTGGGTTTTTTTGACTGGGACTAGTTTGGGGTGACGGTTCAGGCAGGGCTTGGTGCTGTATGTCCCTGTCCCCAGTCCCAGCCGTTTGCCTGTTGGGTCCCCCCAGGATGTTCGGCGGGACAGGATCACTGCCACGGTGGCAGGACAGCCTGGACATGGGCACCCAAAGTGGCTGCTGGGGACGTGACGGTCCCCTCCGCACCCCAGCTCTGCAGGGTTCTGTGCCGGTCCCCACTCAGGTATGGGGAGCCCTGGGTGGCCCATGTGCAGCCACGGCAGAGCAGGGGGATGCTGCATGGCAAGGGCCACTGACCCGTTCTCCCCATCCTCCCCATCACCGGATCGCAGCACTGCAGTGGAGACCCCAGCACAGGGACGTTGTTATGGTAACTAATATCTTGCAATTCCACTGATTAAAGCAGGAATTGGAAAGCCGGGCCCGGAGCAGGGCCAGATGGAGACCTGATTCCCTAATGGCCATCGTCTCAGCCTGGCCGTAATCCCCACCATGTGTCCGTGCACCAGCACTGGCACCATCCCACAGTGCTGGCCCGCGCTGTGAGAAGAGCAGCGGACCGGCTGCACTGGCTGGACACCCGTGACACAGCCGCTCTGCTGGGGGCTCAAGAGGTGCCGGGGACCCTGAGCCCAAGCAGAGCATTGCCAGAGCATCCCAGGATGAGTGACCACAGCCCCGGCACCCCGGGATGCTGCGGGCAGTGCTGGCCTGGAGGCAGCCCATGGATGTGACAGAGATCCTCCCCAGCCACCCCTGCTACTAGAGCTGCTGGCAGCCCTGGCCGACCCCTCGCCCACCCCCAGCTCTCGCCTTGCAGAGCTCGGTTTATTTTCTGGCCAGGCTCTTAGAGAATCGCCAGCCCTTCTGCAGCTAATCCCATCTCCCTTCAAAATGACAGCCAGAAACAGGAGCCACGTCCTGTGCTGCAGGCAAAGGCGGTAGCTCCATGGGGCTGGTGACCACCGCTCCCTGCAGGGATGGGGACAGCCAGCGGTTGGTGCAGTGCCGGTCACCGTGCAGCCACAGATTTCCCCGTCCCACACCAGGCAGGACAGCCGCACAGGGATGCAGGGCTGAGACCTCACCAAGCTCTGCTCAGCTGTCCCTTGGAAAGAGGGTCTGGCTGTGCCAGCATCTTCCCTGCGGGAACCTCCTGACCCATGCTGGCACCGCTCAGCCCTGCACGCTCATCTCCACCGTGGATGGATGGATGCCCGTGGTTTAATGACCAGCACAGCAGCGTAAAGCTTGGTGACACCCTGTACCTGATGTTGTCAATCAGATGCTGGTGGGACTCCTGGGTAAGGACCATGCAGAGGGCGTAGGCCAAGTACTCCACCTTCCGCTCTGCCGCGTACTGCTTCAGGACGGTGAACACCTTCTCCTTGACCTCTGGCTGGTCACCAAGGATGTCATCTACCTGCAGTACAGGAGACAGGAAAGAAAAGGGATGGGGAGTTGAGCAGCACAGCAGTTAACCATGCGTACGGAGGCACCGACAGTGCAGAAAACATGTCCATCTCACTGCAGCACCTGGTCATCCACAGAGGAGGGAACCCACACGGGAAGAAAAGCAAAACTTCAGTCATCAGCCCATCACACAGCACTGCTGGGGCCTCGCACATGTCCCCGGTATTGCCGTTGTACGTGTTATAAACATTGCACTGGAAATAGGGTGTGACAGCAAACCCTGAAGTTCTGCCGGGTCACAAGTGTCCCTGCAGGAGAGGCTCTGGCATGGCTGGGTGGGGAACTGGTGCATCGGTCTGGAGTCTACCTGGCAGAGGACACCAGGATGGGCTTTTGGAGGTATTTAAGCCTCTAATCACGCCTTGATCCGGGCAGCACTGTCTTTCCACTGCTTCCAGGAGGCTGCAGGGAAGTGGGGAGAGGGACCGTGAACGTGAACACCAGCCCTGGAAATGGCATTGGCAGCTCCCAGCTGCTGTCCTGTCCTCTCCACCTGTGACAGCCATGACAGGCAGAGTAATTAGCTAATTACCATCCAGCCAATTACCCTGCATGGGACCCTCCTTGTCAGCCCCTTCCCAGGCCAGGGGGCTGTTCCTTGCCCTGCGGTTGTGCTGGGCAGTGGGTGCTGCTGCCTTGCCCCCAGCCTGGCTGGCTGCAGCAAGTACACGTGGGATGCAGAAGGCTCCTTGTGACCACCCTGCAGTCCCTGCATGTGTTAGGTTTTCCTGCAAGGTGACAGTTTTGTGCTGACAGCAGGTTTAACTGCTTCCCTCCAGCTCTGTGGATGGAGGGGGATGCAGCAGCAAGCGGAGCCCCTCACCCTTCCCTGTCACACAGGGGGTGCGTGCAGGGCTGTGTCTGTGCACCCCTGCGGCAGCACTGCATGGGAGCCACCAGGCATCGCTTGGCCAAGCCCCTGGGGAAGGGGAAGAGCTTCCCCTTCCAGGGAAGAGGAAAAGCTGTTTCCCCCAGGTGCTCGTCCCACTTGGCAGCTCCCTGGGGAGGGCTGTCGCCGGTGCTGTGACCCCCAGTACAACCCTCCAGGTGCTGCTGGGTTTGCGCAGCCGCCATGCGAGAGCTGCAGGGGCTCCCGGCAGCAGCGCTTCAAGGTTACTGAATCTGGGGCAGCCAAGGCAGCTGCGTCCCCCAGGGCAGGCTCAGATGCTTTTCAGTCCCGAGGTCCAGCACAGGAATGACAAAGACCGTGGTGTTCCTGGTGGGCTGAATCCCAGGAAGCTGTTGTTCTACTCAGCCCAGGCAAAAATTTAACGGTTTGGTGGATGGGAACGCGGGGTGCTGCCACCCCTCGTGTTGGTGAGGTCCCCAGCATGTCCCTGAGTGTGCAGGGGACAAGAGGAGATGTTGACCTGGAACTGAGACCCTGAGCACCTTCAGTGCTTTCAGTGATGCCCCCAGGCTGCCAGGACACTCGGCTCACGCAGCCTGGCTCCAGCCCTGGCCCCGCTGCCACTAACGTTCCCACCGGTCTGTCTGCCAGGTGAGTGCGATTCCAACAGGGGCTCTGCCAAAAGAATGAGGGTGGGAAAAGCTTCTGTACCTCAGGCTCATGAGTCACCTGCGGGCAGCACAGGCACAAAATGCAAGACACCAGCACCCTCCGACCTTCCAGCCTTGTGGTGGGTGGGCAGGAGTGCCTGGGTGCTTACAGCACCGGCACCAGCAGTACCTACCAGAGCCGAGCTCCTCGGTAAATGAAGGGATAAAGCACCCTGCTGGGTTTTATTATTTTCTGCATCATGTAAAAAAATGAGGCCACTTAAAACATCTGCGCCATTAACTCCCTCTAGAGAGGCGTTTGCCAGCCAAGCTGTACTCCTTCGCCCAGGAGCCAGCAGCATGCCTGCCCTGCAAACCTGCTGCTGCCCAGGCTGGCCAGGGCTGTCGTGGGTGGCTTTGCTGGGCAGGGAAGGCAGGTGGCGGAGGTGCTGCTGCGGGTGCTCATGGCATCGCGACCAGCTTGCTCACTTCAAAAGTGCTCTCCGGTGATCAGCCAGGAAACGTTTACATGGTTTAATGTGACTTCACGAGATGGAGGCAGCATGGAACAACCTCTCATCCTCTTGTTAATCTCCTGTAATCAGCAGGTATCTGTTTCGCATGCGATGCTCTGCCTTATGAATCCAAACCTCAGTGCGTGTTTGTGAATCTTTAATGCAGAAGCTGACTGAGGGGATTCAGCTGATACCCACGAATGTCTTTATGAAGGTCTTGTTCCTTTATTAGCTCAGGATCAAAAAAACCCACAAGCCTGGTTATTTTCATAACAGTATTTTAAAAGGCTACTTTGAAATGGAAATTAGAAAGATTAAAAAACAACCATGATCAAATTTATAATTAGCACGAGGCTATGTGTTTGGTAAACTACCCACTAGGCAGCCTTCAGGAATACAATGAAGATGTAATCACATCGATGTTTTCCCTTTGCAGTGAAATAGGAGCTAAAATGTTTGTGGGATGATGTGCTCAAACTTTGAAGGGATGCCCGGATGCACAGGAGGGAGGGATCTGCCCCAGTGGGTTTCCACACACTCTTGTAGTGCAAAGGAATAAGTACTTGGGGTCATTCCCCAGAGGCTGTCCAAGCTCTTTGCAGCATCCACCTATTCTCTCGGTAATTATCAGACCCTTCTCCTGGGCACTGAAGTCCCCAGTCTGCATCCCAGCTCTGTGACCAAGCCAGGAGCATCCCCCCATCCGAGAGCGCCGCAAAGGCTGAATGCGGCATTTTCCAAACCGCTCGGTGCAGGGGTTGCCCAGAGCCCCACACACACGCCCCACACCCCGGCCTTACCTTTTTGCTGAATTCCTGCGCTTTCTGTTTCCTCTCCTGGCGCACGGCATCAGCGCTGGGGATGGAGTCCCTCATGCCAGCCCCGTGCTGCGGCCGCAGCAGCCCCAGCTGCAGGGACCGCCCGTGGCAGGACCCCATCAGGGCAGCTGCTGCCTCCTGCAGCATCACCGGCATCCCATTGACTTCCAGCACGTAATCCCCTGGCTCAATCCCACAGGCAGCAGCAGGTGAGTCCGGGCAGACGCTGGCCACTCGCGGGGGGCTGCCGCTTGCCAGCTCGAAGCCGAAGCATCCCCGAGGACTGGGAGGGATGTCGGCGTACTGTAGGCGGGAGACGACCCCGATGCTGGGGGGCACGTTGCTGCAGCGCCTGGCCAGCCCGAGCAGTGCCTCACAGCCCAGGGAGGAGACGGGTTGCCCCTCGATCTCCAGAACCTCGTCACCTGGCCGCAGCCCCGCCACCGCTGCGCTGCTGCCCTCCTGCACCCAAAGGATGTAGCACGGACCGGTCCCGCTTATCTTGAACCCAAAGGACTCAGGCCAGCCCTGGTTGGTTGCCGGCATGACTGCAACTGGAAAAGAAGTGGGGGAAAAAAGTTGTGATGCGTTTTCCATCCTTAACGTTAGCTCCTCTAGATGCCACATGGATCCTGTTGGGCGTGGGGGCTCTAGTCTGTGCTGCGCTCCCCCACCGTGGGAAGAGATGCCCCAAGAGTGGCACTTTTCCTCTGTATTTCCCTAAAAAATAGCTTTTATTCTTCTATCATCAGGCTGCTGGCAGTGCCAGCACCATTAGCAGTGAGGAAGTTGCCTTGACTGGAAAGGTTGGGGCTGCACCTGGCACCCAGACTGTGGCCTTGCACAGCCTTTGTCTCACCCATCGGTGGCACCTACCTAACCCCCCACCCCCACCCCGGGAGGTGCCTTTAGGCACCCGCTTGTATTTATTTGTCTACCAAAATGATTATTTTATTTCCCTGGCTTGTCACCTTAGGGAACAGATCATCCAATGACTTAAGACAGCCTTATTTTAACTAACTCTTCTCAATACTCAGTATTTTAGCAGTGTGCAACTGCAAAATTACTGCAAATTCATTAATTTGCCAGATCCTCTCATGTCTCCTGGGAGTATTTCTTTGTGCCTCCCTGTCCTGTGTATAGTATTAACCTGATCACAGCATCCTGAAATACAAAGATGAGGATTTTCAAAAAGACTTGTTTGTGGTTCATTTGAAGGGTTAGGATTGGCTCCAAGGATGTTCAAGGAGAAATCGGGCACATCAGCCCTAAACATCTGCAGAAGTCGTCTTTGCCCAAGGTAAGTCAGACCAGCTGATCTCTGCAGCTCACTCGGATGCCCTTTCGACACCGCTGATGTGTAAGTGCCCGCATTGTCCACTGACACTTGCTAAATTAATTTGCATGTAGATTTTCTCTCCATTTGATCTTAGCTGTCTGTGAAGATGCTTTTTTCTCCCAGGTTTACTCAGTCTGTGCTACTTAACACACATTAAACATTGACAAAAATAAAACACAGACTATTTTGCCTGGGCAAACTATCTTACAGAGAATACAAGGACTCAGAATGGCTCGAGAAAACATCCTCATGAATGCACCTTGAGTTTTGTGCTCTTGGGATCAAAAAGTCTCAAGCACAGGCACAGAGCCCAGCAGCAGCCTTTCCCGGCTTTTTGTGTCTGTCCCTGAGCGGCTGCTCCCCCCCAGCCTGGGCAGCCCAGAGGGTCCCAGTTCACTCCAATCCATGCTCCTGCCAACACAGCAAAGACATCCCTTCACATCTCCACCTCACCGCTGTTGGAGTGGCTTGGCTCTGATCTGAATGACTGAAAGACATTTCTTCTGCTCCTTTGAGACCTGGGAAATCTTGGTCAAAATTCAGTAGCACTGAAAACATTTAATACCTTATTATAGGCCAGGGAGATGAAAGGATCTCTTCTCATGCCCATTTTCAGCACAGATAATATGGACCAGCTTGCTCTGAGAGCCGAATCGTGAGGGTGGGCAGGGAACACAGCATTACCGCAGAAATCTGTATTAATAACCTGAGCCTGCTCTGCTGTTGCAAACAGCTACTCAAGGCTGTATTACAGAGGGCACTAGAAGTGCTGCCTTCATAAGGAAATATTAAAAAAGACCAAGCAATACGCTGTCACGAACATTATAGGTGTAATAGTCTTGTCCTCCTTTGTACAGCAGTGCTGATTAAAATACTACATAAAAATCAGGGGTTGTTATTATTATTGTTATTATTTAAAGAGGAAACAAAGCCGTTGCCCATGTTACCGGGTACGGATGTCAAGGACCGGAGGGGAAGTGTTGAGGGTGAAGCACAGGGACAAGTCAGGAAATAGCAGGATGAAATCCATCGGCGAGCAAACACCAGGGTACCCCTGGGGCTGCGGAGCACAGGCTCTGAAGGCTCCAGCAAGAGCCCAGTAAGCACCAGGACAGCCCCAGCACTGCTGCTCTGGGCAGAGCTCTACGGCAAAGCGGGGCAGAGCAGCGACCATCGCCTTGCTGCGGGGAGCTGTATAACCCCCTTCCACCTCTACACCCTACGGCTCAAGCACTTACAGAAGTCTGCAGCCATCCAAGCGAGCCTGGCGGGCTCTCACCGGGGGCAGGTTTGTCCTGCTACAGGGTGGAAGCTTTCTCGGTTCTCCTCCATTGCCCCTGGAAGCGTGTCTCACCTACCCGACGGGCTCCTGGGGGCATCTCCCCTGCTCCCATGTCCTCGCTGCAGCCCCCGGGGCGCTGGGGGCACAGCCCTCACATGTAACGCTGGTCCAGGGGTGGGCGAGAGGGCTGCTGTGCCGTGGTGCTGGGGCAGAGCCAGGGCAACTCCTCGGGCAGGGGGTGGCTGTCCCTTCCTGGGCTTCTTACTTGAGCCCTGCGCCCTTCCAGCCGCTCTGAGTCAGCGCCAGGCACGAAGAAAGGTCTTTCTTGCCTTTTCCTTTCCTAATTAACTTTATTTCCATCGCAAAGAGAAGCGCGGACAAACTAATTGCCGTGCTGGTCCTGGCTGAGTCTGGTGCTGACCTGAGCCCGCGGATCTGGGGGGAATTAGGAGCTGGAAGGAGGTAAAAGAGATTAGTGCCCATGGAGGGAAATCCCTCATCCCCACAGGCAAACGCAGAGAGATGGCGCTTTGCAAAGCAGCAGAGACACGGCACGCTGTCACTGCTCCCAAACCGCAGCTGGGTGTGCCGAGACCTTGCTGGCCCCACCACTGGCGATTCGCGTGGAAAACCTGAGATTTTGGGAGTACGCGTCTGCTAAACAATTCATGGTTTGCTGCAGAGATTTGGGGGCCTGGACCAACTTCTGCCGGGCTCGCCAGGAGAACTCTCCCCAGCCAGGCTGCTTGGTGTGGGGGAGCGGGGGTCCTTGCAGCGGGGAGCGGCTGAGAGCGTTTTGCAGCAGAGACCCCTGCGCTGGCACCGACTGTTCGTTAAGCTGCTATTTCTGATTTTCTCCTCTGCTTTCTCAGCACTTAGAGATCCTAGGGCTTAGCACACTAAGAGGTTTTAGGGTATTACACGTCCTGCTGCGGCACCAGCAGGAGGGGCCGTCTGCATCCCATCACGGACCACAGAGCAATCCCATCTTCCCTTGGCACCGGCACGGGCTGAGCTGTCGGCAGCATTGAGCTGGATGGGAAACAACTTCCCCAGGAAACCTGGGAGACTTGACATGGGATCTGGTAAAGCCTTACGAAGGAGAGCTGCAGGAACCAGCTCTGCTCACCACGCAATGCGGTGAAAGGTCTTCCTCTTGCTCGTATCCTTCTTGTTCATACATGTCATTGCTGCAAGGGACTTGAGACCCCCTCCTCCTCCTGTCCTCTCCAGCTCTGGTGTCGGTGATGCTCTGCTAGAGACGGGACATGGCTCCTTTCTCGTAGGTTCTGCACAAACACAAATCTCCTCCTCAGCAGCTGAGATCCATGGGTGCGTGGGGAGCGTGCACTGTCCTCCCGTGTTGACACAGAAATGCACACGCCTTCCTAGAAAACACCAGGGGATCTTCTTCGCTATTCACTGTCCAAACAGGCAGATAAAAAACCTGCAATGGGTATTCTTTTTCTTTTTTTTTTTCAGCAAGTGAGGTAACTGCTTCTTTTCCCTCCATTTTTAAGTGACTTGAGTACTTTAAAACACTGATAGTGAATTTTAATCGCTGCAAGAAATTAGTTATGGGATTCCAAGCTAATGAAAAGATTGTTTCCTTGAAGATCTTCTGCTAGATTTTGATCAGACAAGACTTTTCACTCATTTGCACAGCACTTGGATTGAATCAGCTTCATTTCTCTCAGACTCAACCCTCTATTAAAGTTATTTGCTGGCTGTTTTGTCCTTGAGCAGAGCCTGTAAGGTCACTGAGGGTGGATGGAGCTCCGTGCCGGCACTGCTGCCGGGCCCTGGTCGGCGGCACTGGCTGCAGCTCCTGCTGGTAGTGCAGGGCACAAACCCTGCCTGTCTGCCCACAGACAAATAAACCGCCTTGTGCCCACGCTGCCTCCAGCCCCCCATCCCAGGGCCCCTTTGTCATTGTTTGAGATACCCACAACAATTTATTGTCATTGAGACAATTATTCTATCACCCGATGACCCCTCCCCACCTGGGAAGGGGAATCAGGGAAAAATAAGGAAACCCGAGGGTTGAAATTTAAACAGATTTAATAGAATACTACTAAATAATTAACCTTAATAATACAAAAGAACTAATACTGATGCTGATACCAATATGAAATATACAAGGATTATACTCAGCCAATTATATCCGTAGGAAGCTGTGCACTCCCAGCAGCGGACAGCAAATGTCGGACACTGCGAGCGCTACGGCTTCGGGAGGAAGGCAAGGGCTCAGGGGTCCGGCACCAGGGCAAGAAGTTCTCAGGATGGCAGCCATCAAGGCACAGAGAACTTCACAGCAAACTTTCTTATTTATATTGAATGTGACGTTCATGGTATGAAATAATCCTGTTGGCCAGCTTGACTCAAGTGCTGGGGTCTCGCTCCTCCTTATCATCGCACCTGGCGAGCTCAAAAACACCGAGACCTTGACACCCACATACCGTAGCTGGCTAGAAAGTAAATATTTTCACAAATTCAGACACTAGAGTCTTCTAAAAGTGCAGTTTTCCCAAGCATTAGAGGAGGAATTAGTCCATGTTGCTCAAATCAGGACATCCTTCTACACTGCGAAATTTGCCAGGTTACATCCAATGTCCCAAACGAATCTACAGCTGTACCTGGAGCAGTACAGAAATTTTGCTGTATCAGTAGGAAGGGAAAAAATGCCTTTTTCACAACATCATCTACTAGAAGCAAAGTGCCTCGGGCTGCATTCTAGGATAGCTGTGCCCTGGCAATATTTTGCCTGCATTTCTCTCTCTCAGGTTCTGGTTTGGTGCGTTGTGGACTGAGAACTTACCAGGGGAAAAAAGATCCCCTTCCTGAAACCCAACCTCATCTCCTGCCGCCGTGTCTCCTGATCAAGCCAATTAATTTCCTCTCCATGTCAAAGCAGCCCGAGCACCCCTCGGAGGGCTTACCTGTCGTGCCCGAGATCCAGCCAGCAGCTGACCAGGACCCAGTGCTGGCAAAATCATCACAGCAGCTTCAAAGGTTTTGGATCAGTTACCCAGCGGCAGCAACCGGCTGAGTTTCTATGGCAAATTCTACCCAGGCACCGTAACCCAATCGGCCGCTCATTAGCAGTGCTCTGGAGAGCACAGACTGTGCCGGCTGCGAGGACGGTTTCAGTTGACAGCCACCATGTAAGGAACCGGCACAGGACATTTATCTCCTGCAGCTTTAGTCCACCTCAGCCCGGTCCTAGGTGAGATCCCTGCCGGAACTCGAGCAGACTCACCTCGACTTCTGACAGCACGTGGGACATGATGGCGTGAGAGGAGGCTCCCTATTAAAAGGGGAATATAACACTCAGAGCTCTGGTAAACGACAAAAGGACTTTGCTTGAGAGGCGATTTCACCAAAGGCAAGAAATCTGAAGAAGTTTTTGCAGATTCCTAAGAAATTACATGGGGTGCGCCATGACAGCTGGCAGCGTTACACAGAACCTCTGCAAACAGAAGAAACAGCACATCAGCTGCACTCAACTCACAGGGGAACGAGCTGCCCAGGACTGTAAGAACTCTACACGCAACTCTGGGATTCATAACAATGATTTGATTTTTATTTCTACTGCTTTAACCTTCATGTTCTGCTGCAGTGGAAGGAAGAAGGCCAGAACGAACGGCTCTCCCCAACAGCCTCAGCGCTTTCAGGAGGCGACGGCGGACTTTTCGCTCGGTTTGGAGCCGCCTCCCGGTGTGTGGCCCAGTGGCGGCCCCGTCCCGACACCGCCAACCCGCTCCCCTCAGCCTGGGGAAGGGCCGCCTCCCCGGAGCCGCTGGGCCCGGGCGGGTGCCGGACGCGGGCTGGAGAGGGGCCGTCCTTGGAAACAGACCTTGGGCACAGCGGGTCTGCCGGGCTCCTCTCCCGGTCTCCGGGAGCGGCCGCCGGGCGAGGGACACCTCCGCTTCCGGGTGCGACGGGCCCTTCCGCCGCCGCAGATCGCCGAGCGGCCGGGGCGGCGGCGGGGGCTCGGCGATCGATTAGCCGGCCTCTGGGGGAGGGGGGCGGCGGCGAGCCGGTGAGGGGAGCTCCGACTCCCCGGGCGTGCCCCGGGGCCAGCGCCCTCCCGCCCGGTATCCCTTGGGGCTGGGGACCGGCGCCCTCGACGCCCCGCAGGCCCCGACCGTGTCTCCAGGGCACCCGGGGTCCCGGAGGCCTCAGGCCCGGCGCCGTCGGGGGCTTCTCCGGGCCGGCCCTCGGTCACGTCGCCCGCGGCCGGGGTCGGGCAGGGCGTCGGGACTGGGGCTGTCCCCGCTGCAGGCAGGCCGAGGGTGGGCGCAGAGCCCCGAGGCCTGGCAGACACACAGCTGCTCCGTCCCCCGTGGATAAGCTGCCCTGTTGCTGCGTCCCGGCCTGTACAGAAATACGTAAAATGTTGAAATAAATCCTCTGCTGTCGTGGAGGGGATGGGGTGTGCCGGCTGGCCTTAGCCTGGAGAAAAGGGGGCTGAGGGGAGACCTTATCCCTCTGTACAGCTACCTGAAAGGTTGTAGCGAGGGGTGATTCGGTCTCTTCCAATTAACAAGCGATAGGACAAGAGGAAATGGCCTCAAGTTGTGTCAGGGGAGGTTTAGGGTGGATGTTAGGAAAAATTTCTTCACAGAAAGGGTTATCAAGCACTGGAACAGGCTGCCCAGGGAGGTGGTGGAATCACCATCCCTGGAGGTATTTAAAAGACGGGTAGACGTGGTGCTCAGGGACATGGTTTAGTGTTTTTGGCAGTGTTAGGTTAATGGTTGGACTCAATGATCTTAAAGGTCCCTTCCAACCTAGATGTTGCTATGATTCCTGTGTTTTAGCGATGCACTAAATGAAGTGAAGCATGGCCAGGCCCAGGCTCTGCTGCAGAGAGCTGGCGCTGAGGGGCACTAATAAGTTGCTTCTGTTGCATTGCAGGGCTCAGGATGGACTTTCTGACGCTCTTCTTGATTTATTTGTGTTTTGTTCTCACTACTATTGCTCTACTCTGCATCTGCTCGGGAAGGAAGGAGAGTTTCCTCGCAAGAAGTGTCAATGGTGCAAGCCAGGTAAAAAGCTGAGCTTTCAGAGCAATGATCAGCCCCTGTTCTGGTTGTTGCCCTAGTTCATTGTGCTAAAATTAGTGCAACTGCTGAATTTCTCCTCCATAAAAAATGCTAGTATACATGGTTAGAGTCATAGTATGGTATATTTCGTCCTATTTTGACAACTGCTCTCAAGTAAGTGCTAAATGGGATTGAAAATAGAAATAGGCTTCATATCAGCTGATGAGATCCTGCCAAAGCAGGTAGTAAAAAACCATTTGCATCTTACAGCTCCTGTTCCTGCATGTGCCAGTCTGGCCGGCTGTAGTCACTGCTTCTCACAATGCTAAGCGTACATTGATCAGTGACACCGTAACACGTCAGCTTTGAGAAATTAAACTATAATGAGGCCCCAAGTATTTGCAGTTTTATGGTGTTTGCTGCTGTCATTAAGAGGAAAAAGGTGGGGGGAGGTTTGAGGATTAAAATAGGGAGAGAATTACAACTGGTAGCAAATATTTTAGGGGAAGATCTTTAATATGAGTCTATAATAATGGTGCAGGCTGTTGCTTCCTAAGAAAGAGGGAGGAATGAAGAGCTTTAAAAGATGATTAAGAATTGGCATTTTATTGTAAAAACAGAATTAATTGAAAAGGCACTGGCTTATTTTTCTGTCTATTGGGCTGTATCTGAATGAAGAAGGGAAAAAAAGGTGGAAGGGAAAGGATAAGAGAATTGTCATTTAAATTGTAAATATTTAATGCTGTTTACATAAGTCTAAACAGACTTTGATTTTTATTACTAGTATTATACTTTCTTTTTATTTTGGTTTATAGACCCGCAAATCACTGCAGAGAAATTTATTATTTTCCCACATTCCTTAATAGCTGCTTCTATGAAATGTGTAACAATCAGCAATTAAAATACTGCTGTGATGTAAAGTCACTGTCTGGAGAAATGTAATCAATATTTGTATGCATGAAATAAATATAGGTAATGAAATAAATATAGGTAATCTCAAATAGTTTCTCTAGTCACTGTATTTTAAATTAATTTCTGCCTGTAATTAATGAAGCATATAAGCCTGGAAGTTTGTTGAAATTGTTTGACTGCAGTCCTGTAAGATCTTTTAAAGTATTCATTGTGAGCAGCATGAAATAATTTACTTGCACAGGGCACAGCTGTTTCTAGCTCTGTGGCAAGTCAGCTTCCGCTCCCCGGTCTGTTTTCCTTGCCGCCAGCGGTTCAGTTGTGCGAGATGGTTGTATTCATTGTACAGGTCTTCTCATTCTCTCCTACTTTCATCATCACTGCAAGCACAAATCGTATTTGTAAGAGCTTTTTGCTTTGGTGTAAGGAATGGCTGAAATACAGGAGGTTGCTGTACTGTATGTGGGGTAATAAAGGATGTTGAATGTAATGTTAATCTGTACTAACACACATAGAGGTAATTTAGATTTGAATTTTGCAGTTGCATGCAGGTTGCTTTTCTGTCTAGTTGTCTAATGTGTTTCCTATTGTAGTACACAGCCTCTTTTAAAAAAGACTCGTCACTTGAACTGCTGATATGAGGCATACCAGTTAAAAGAAAAATATTTAACATCTCAACTCTACATATGTTTTTTGCCTTCTGGTCTTTCACATCTGAGACAAGAAGCTCTCACTGCATATTTTCTTTCCATGTCAGCTAGAAATAGGCTCAGCTGCTCCAGTTCCTCCACCACTGATGGAGCAGCGTGTTGCTATAGAGATCTGTCATCTTCTGAACAGCAGAGTCAGAGTTCCGCAGTCACAGACTATTGCTTAGGACTTCACTGAATGAAGACAGGCAGTTTTCTTCTTCATTGTATCTAGCTGTTTTTGAAACAGCAATTAGATAGACATGGAGGTATCAGACTGGATCATAGCTGTAGTTCAAGAAGCTGGGGGGGCTGGGGTTGGTTTGTTTGTGGTTTTGGTTGGTTGGTGGGGTTTTTTTTCTCTTTTTCTGGAGGACAGCAGGCTTTATCCCTTGCTTATCTTCGCTTGCATCTGTCAGATGTCCTGATGAAGCATATTGTAGTTCGGAAATTGCTCAGTTCTATCCCCTGCTTAACCAGTTACCCAGTCTATAACCCTATATAAGCTCCTTATAACTTTCACACATTAACCCAGATACATTTGTTTGTGCCTGCTGAGCTCCCGAGAATATGGAACCTCACCTCCCCTCTTGAAAACCCCAGCAACGTGCCTGCCTATACTCTGAGGAGCTCAAATGCCCCCCAAAATGAGCTTCCCCCCCAGTGATACGGCTACAATGATATATAACTGAGGGATTAGGTGACTTACGTTTTTGTTTGAACGTTCCACAAGGCAGAAGCAATGTGCAATTCAGGTAACACAGCGTTTTCATTTGCTTCAGGTATTGTCCTTTGTAATCCCCACACAGCTCCAGAGAGTGACACAGAGGGCACTTCACAGGCTCTTCCACAGAAGGTATTGCAGTTTTGTTTTATGCTTTTGACATTATTTTTTACTAGTATTTCTGGCCGCTGTTGGTGACCTCCTGCCACCATCAGAGCTTTCAGTATTACCCTTAGATATTCTCTCTTCACTGGGGATGCTTGTCAGGGATTACGGACTCCCTTTAAGGTTTGCCACACTGCTGTCTTTCTGTTCCTTGCTTATTGTTGAGAAGACGGTACCCTGAAATATTTGAACATATTGACAAATAAAGATAATGTGGCTCAGTAGCTTCCAGTGTAACAGATGTCGGTCACACTGGTGGAGACTGCATCCACGAGAGAATTACAACAGACTCTCCGGCAGCTGCAGAACGCGTTTAGACAGAGCTAGCGATCCCCATCCTCTCCCTCAAATCCCATTAGTCTTAGTCCAGCAGCTTGGATGTCCAGGTGGCTCAAGGGGAAGCTGTACAGCTGCCAATGTGCAGCCTGCTGTATTAAGGTGAATTTTGTAGTTTCCTGTAAACTTTGGTGCTTTAGGATCTGCTTCAGGAGCTATTTAAATAGCTTTCCTCTGGAGGCAGTAACTCCAGTATGACAGACACTTCAGGGGCGTAACATCTACAGCTGTTGAACGTGTGCTGCAGTTGTTTTGTTGCCTGCTGTGCAGATTCTTTGCTGTTAAGTTAACGCAGCCTAAGAGAGAGTGGTTACACTGTCAAATGTGCAGTCAGCAACAGAGCAATTATCTGATGAGCCTGGTGTAACTGTCATTGCTAGAGTATGCTGTGTGTGCTGGAGGCACTTTGATCCTCCATGCACACCCTTTGACTGCGTCACCTCATTCAAGCAAGAGATTTTTCAGTTCATGCAGAAGTCCAGTGAGGCACAGCACTTGAGGGTATCTTCTTGTAGCCCTGCAGTTGGGAGGAGACTCTGCAGGATCCTGCTGGATTGCGCGCAGAAATGGTGTAGGAGAGAGCAGTAGAGGAGAGCTTGTCTGCAACAGACTTCCCGCTGTAGTAAAATAAACATTACTACTTACTTAAAACTCATAATAAAAGTCCAGTAAACTGATGTACAATGCAGAGAACTGTAGTAAGTGAACATTGCTCTCCTATTGTGTGGCTTATCTGAGTGTCTATTTGCCAGGCTGCTGGAAGCTGTTGCTCAGCATGATGCATGCCAAACAAACCTGCATGCCAAACAGTTGTGCAACTTGCCTCGAAAAAGCTGTAGGTCTGCCAACAGGTTGGAACTAGTGTTCACCATTGCTAACCTCCTGCCATGCTTATTTCCTAACAGCTGCTTATATTATTACAGTCTTTTTAAGACTGCCTTTTACAGGGGTTTTCTTTGCTTTCAGAGCAGCACACAGCAAATATCTTCTGGCAGAATGTTTTGTGGCCTATTGCTGTGGCATATTTTGTCAGTACCAAGGGTGCTTTGTACTTAACTCTACTGTTGGAAAAAAACATCCCGAGGACATGACAATAATGGAAGTGAATTTAGCTGGCATATTTACAGGAGTGTATGTGGGAAGAAGAGAAGGAGAAGCCACTGGATGGAGAAAACACTATTAATATGCAATCCATGCTGGCCTGAAAACCTAAAAGAGGTGTCTCCTTGCATTTGGAATCTTTGCTGATCACCTCTGAGTGTACTTGACCTGTTAATCAGGATGCTGAGTATTAAATAGACTGTCCCCTTTCTGTTACAGAAGCTGTTTGTTTGTTGTCCTGCACATAGCCTTGCAGGCTGCAGTGTATGGGGAATACACATGGGAAGTGTTTGTTTACTGCTGGGAGCTGCAGTTCCACCTCCTCCTCCTGCTGCTGCCCTACCTGCTGCTGGCTGGGAACATGGGCTGCTTCATTCTCTGCTCCCGGGCCAATCCTGGTAAGCTCATGCCAATTGTGAGCTGTAGCTGTTTGAAAACGGAACCTAAAAAATGTTACAAAGACCATTACTTTTACTGTTTTTCTTGTTTCTTTCACAGGTATAATAACAGAATCAAATCATGCATCATTGGTTAAGATTTATGTGCATGATGGTGTATTATTTCAGAAAGGCATTGTATGTCCTACATGCAACATGGAGAAGCCAGCCAGATCAAAACATTGCAGTAAGAATCTTAACTTCCTTGATAAGTGTTACAGTAATACTTTCCCAAATTAATTCTCCATCAATAACTGCAGTTCACACTACATCTGTTCCGTTATCCAGCTCGACGCACACAGGATTGTGTTTGTTTTACTGGGGTCCTGGATCACAGCTGCCCTTTGCCCATCCATAGAACTGTTTGACTGCTGTTTCTTCTCACAGAAATTACTGGTTCCAAGGGTGTTATTTTGGGTCAGGAACAGGCAAACTTTTGAGCATCTAGAAGTTAAATGGAAAATTATCACCTGTCAAGACCTGAGTTCAGGATTTTGTGTTTCTCTTGCAGAATTTGCTGTTATCATCTAAAATAAAGCAGGGAGCTACAATACCTACCTTTCATGTGCTTTGCTAGACAGTACTGTCGGAGAAACAAAAGTCTCTGAGCTGCAGTCTTGGGAGAAAAAAGAGGAAATGAGATAGATGTCTTTGTTTTTAGTATTGGCTTTTTTTATGATATGCAGTTGAAATTAAAAGTACTTGCTTAAAAAGCTGTCAGCTAAATTATGACCATAATTCTCAGGTTTTTTCAGTTTAAAAACTATCCTAAACTGTGTAAAAAATCCAATCGATTACTTAAACAACAAGTCACTGAACTGTCTTGTCACTCACTTCTCATCAGGTTTCTGCAGTATGTGTGTACATCGTTTTGATCACCACTGTGTGTGGGTCAACAACTGCATTGGTGCCTTCAATGCAAAGTATTTCTTCCTTTACCTCTTCACACTGACTGCCATGGCTGCAACCATTGCAATCATCACAGCAGCATTTCTCATCCAAGTGGTGCTGCTGTCAAATATGATGCATGGGAGTTACATTGATGACCAAGGACAAGAGCGTGCTGTGGACATTTTGTTCCTCATTCAGGTAAGTTTAGGCTGTTGGGGTTATATAAAAAGCCTATAAAAAGCTTTATCTCAGTTTTTGCTTTCACAAATCTTTTTAGTCCACCTGTTCTCACAGACAGAATGTGGACGGACTGCAGTTTTTTACCAACTTACAGGCCTAATTAAGTTTAGAATATGCCTATTGCAGAATAATTTAAAAATACGGGATTTTTCTCATTCAGCTTTCCCATTCTTTGTATTTCTGCCTCCAGACTGCTTTCACTCAGCAGATCTGATTCATAAAGAATGACTTTATGTTGCAATGACCATCTACTGTAGTAACGTTTAGAAAACAGTTAACAATCCTTGAGATAGTTTCATGTAGATGTTAAAGCAGGACCCTACCACCCTGGAATTTAGATACTTGAATATTTTGTCTCACATACAAGCAAAGGGTGACCAGGACAGAGTCTCTCTAGCACTCGGGTCATTTGCATTTCAATCCCCTCATCCCTTTCTGTAGTATGGCAGTGAGGTGATGAGAAGTAGTAAATGCTTTATGTTTTCCTCATCCTAGACAACAGATGTTTCAGCTTTGGACCCTTATAAAGGGATCTTGGTCAGGGAATGTTTGCTCATGTTTGAGCAGTACCATTACCACTCCCCAGTATGGGAATTTAACTCAGAAGAGGGCTGCTTAAACTGTATCATGTCAGTAAAACCTGATATTGTACCAGATTGTAGCTTCTTAATTTGGCAGTTTGTTTTCAGATGATCTGCATTAATGATTTTTTTAATTAAAAAAAACCAAAACAACAAAACAACAAAAAAAACCCCCAAGCAAAACTCCAATATGCAATACAAACATTCAGAGATAGGTGGGTGTAGAAAATACACATATTAGCAAGGCTTGTGAGGAAATACATTTCTGGAAATCTCTATGCTTTACTCAGAGATTCAATCAGGAATGGACTATCGCTGAGCTGGATGGGGGATAGGGCTGTGACCTTATCTCTGGGGCTGCACAGTTACATGTGCATATGGATGTGCATTTCAGCTGGCGTGCTGCCGTGGTCACACGCTTCCATGTGACTTAATGCTCCAACTTCTTAACTAAGTTATTATTTTCTTTCTTTGCAGCACCTTTTCTTGACTTTTCCTAGGATTGTCTTCATGCTTGGTTTTGTTATTCTTCTCACACTCGTACTGGGTGCATACTGCTGCTTCAATCTATACTTGGCCTTAACCAACCAAACTTCCAATGAATGGTATAAATCCAGAAGATACGGGTGTTCCCGCCATCTAACATTTCAGCCTCATGACAGACGAGTTGTTTACAAAAACATTTATTCTAAAGGAGTCTGGATGAATTTAAAGGAAATCTTTAAGCCTCCTACAGTGTTGGAAAGAAAGAAGAAAACATGAAGATATTACTTCTATGTATAAGCATTTTTTAACTTTTTATAAGACTTTATTTCAGCACTGTGCTTTGATGCCCTAAACAACTTTTGTAAAAAGATTACTGTATTTCAATTAAGTAATTGGAAACTATGTTTTCATAAAGCAAACCAGTCTTCAGAAAACTAGTTCTCCAAGTTTATCTGTAACACTACTCGTACCAGTTGTGACAGTGGCCTGTTAGTCTTTTCAGACACAATCGCAGTATTGAAGCAAGCTGTACTAGAGATAGGTTCAACTAAGGAACACATACACAAAGAACTTTTTTTTTTTTTTTAAGATTACAGTTTGTATGCTGCATTATAGCACTGTATAATAGGCAAACTGAGTTCCTGAGTTCCTTTGGTACATGTTAAGTAGATCTTCCTGCAGGAGACTTTACAGACATAGAGCAATATCACACATGTAGAAGCGGTAAACATCTGAAGGCAGTTATTTGTCAACTATTCACTTTTTTTTTTTATTCCCCTACAGGAAAATAGTAGCTCACAGCTGGATGTATTCAGCTGTGAGTTACTACTTGCAGCAGTATTCTGATTAATAATGTCTCAGCAGGTACTTCACGTGGTGAGATCTCTGAGGTTAAGCTTAGTCCTCTTGTTTCCTTGTTAGAGGGAGCAGTAGTGAATTGGCTGGTATGGAGAGGCAAGTTTGGCCTGTCTTACTGAAGTGAATCTTTTCTCTGTGTGTGCACTTGCAAGGGAAGACCTAACAAAGAGCTGCTGTGAACTTTGAGGAAGCTTCATCTTTTTGTGAGTACCTCTGTTTCGCAAATGATTAACTCATTACTGTTAACAGTATGTAGAATAGGTTTCATGTATTTAGCTGAAAAACCCCATGATTACTGGCAGAATCTTAGCCTGGAGAAATCATGTTCTACTGCAAATTTCTACTAGTATGGAGCACCTTAATTCCAGGAAGGAAACTACTACAAGTGCTGCTCCTCCTTACCTGCTGAGTCTCTTTCTTGATACCTATTTTCAGCTCTTTTAAGATAAGATGCCATTTCAGCCTTAGAGTCATGAAAATAGTGAACTTCTGGACATAATTTCAGCATCCTGAAAAGGGTATCAGAAATTTGATATTGAGCCCTGGACATACAGGTCCTGGCAGATTACAAACTTAATCCTTCTGGCATTTCTCAACTTTATTCCATTGTTTGTTAGATCTGTTCACAGCGAGAGGCTCAACCATGTCTTAGGCATCTTTGTATTTTGGGCATTTTGCAGCAGGGGAAGCAACAGTTGCTGAGGCTGTTTCTAGGGCTGCCCAACTGCAATCACTGAACAAGCCACTTCAAAAAGCATGGCAGCGACATAGTCTTCCACTTGTGTACAGGGATTCTCTAGGCAAATGCTGAAAGGCACTTCACCAGTGTCCCTCAAGAAAACCCTCTGCCTTAACAATGGAAGACAAAAGTAAACTTACAGCTATGCAAGTGACCTTCTGAAATCCCTCTAACTAGGGATCACTTGAAAGATTCCAAAGCATGGATATACTGACTGCTTTTAGAAGCTTGTGCTTGTTTTGGGAAAAACGGCACGTTTAACTCGCCCAACAATAAGGGTTTCTTAAGCACAATGTTAAGCAGCCCTGTTCTCTTTCCAGAAAGTCTTCTGTTTTAGTGATAATAGAGCAGAAATTGGAAAAATATAGTAAGAACTTTAAATAACTTTATTTTTAAAAATGTATTTATTTACATGCCAAATCTGTACAATATGCAATTAAAAATACATATATGGGTTTTTTAAAAAAAAAATCATATACAATATGGCTTTACACACCAACAGACTAGCTCTCAGAGTAGCCTGTCTGGCATTGCAAGGGTACAATGATGCATTCTTTCGTAGACCAGTACATAAGGCTACTTGTCCAGGATATAAAATAAAAACACTGCAGTACCATGCCTTAGGAGGACTAAAGTAGTGAGGTTAAAGGCATGAAAGTTTTTGAGTGGTGGTGAATGCACACCAGAACTCCTTAGGTTTGGTTTTCTTGATTGGTTTTAAATGCATATCATTTAGTAGTCTCTTAGGAGACCCTACATACTTACTTTACTTTCTGAATCCTTTTGAACACCAGAACACTACTGTCCTGTGGTCAGAGGTAAATGCTTTGCAAAGGATCTTCCTTTATTTGAGGCAGCTGTACAAAATACTGAGACTGTCAAATATGGCCTATCTGTCACTTCCACAGTACAACCATGCAGAGGTGGTTTTTAACTACTGTTATTTCCATTTTAAACAGAAAACATCTCAGGGCTGTACCATCCTGTTAAGCCACTTAACCTATAGAAGCATTCTCTCCCTTGCTCTTTAAACAATTATAATGGCAAACTTAGGACTGATCAAATTCCCCAAA
The DNA here is from genome assembly GCA_008921705.1 of Burhinus oedicnemus. Lineage (NCBI taxonomy): Eukaryota > Metazoa > Chordata > Aves > Charadriiformes > Burhinidae > Burhinus > Burhinus oedicnemus. Next base: position 818,915 of record VFFE01007149.1, read on the forward strand.
CTGGAGAAAAATAGTAAGCTTTACATTAACATCTGTCACTAGCTGCATGCTGTTCATTACACAATCACAGTCTGGACTTCCACCTCCCCCTCCTGGGAGGCGATCACAAACTCTCCTGCATGTTCCATTATTTCAATGTCCTCGGATGCCACCATCGTCACCGTTGCTTCTTCTGTCTCGATGCTACCCTCTGTAGTCAGCACTGCTCCTTCTCCGATGGCAGAAGCCAACGTCATTGCAACCTGCTCCGTGAGGCTTTCGGGGGTCGCAATGGTGATGGTGTCTGCAGCATCTGTGGTTACTTCAGAGTTTTCTGCCACAGTGACGTTCTGTACAATGATCTGGTGACCAGAGTTTGCTTGATTTACTATTTGTTGCACAACCTTCATAATGTGGCTGTCGACCTACATGAAGGGAAATGAGGCCACATTACTTCTCAGTGTGTTGTACTCTGTTAGAAGTACAGACAATTATCATCACCATAAACAGCGCTTGATGACCAGCAGGGCAATACAACAAGTAGCATTTAATTCCCATTTCCTTCAGCCTTTCCCTGAAGTTCTCATCACCCCAAGAAGAGCAGACTCCTAGAATGTGTCACAGCTCATGTCACTGAAGATGTTTCACTAGTAGGGTACTTCCTACAGAAAGTCAAACTACTGCGTATAGAAAAACATTAACAACGCATGCCCAGACATTTAAACTGAGTGAATGCAATTCAGGAGCCTAGCCAGCCTCTGACTTTGCAGCAACCATTACTTCTAGCATTCAGGAATGCCTCAAGAGGATCGTTTCCCCCAGGCTGAAGTGTTATTGTACAGTTCTATACAGCAGGCAGCTGTGCTCACACAGACGAAGCCATGCAAGTCACTGGCCACCATCACTGAGACGATCTGGGGTTAACAGAGCTCAGTCAAACCCAGTGTGACCAGTATTATGTTTTTATACAGACAGGTCTGCAAAACTATGGAGGTAGGTGAATTAATTACTTGAAGGTGGGTTTATTTAGCATGACTTTCGTACACTAAAAGTGATTCATTTCAGTTTATGTGGCTGCTTTACCTCGTGTCTTGTTCCCTCTATTATTTCAGTAGCTTCACTGGTCTCCATGTCTTCAGTAGCAGTCTTGAAAGACAAAATATGATGATTCCCTTTTTAGATTATTACAAAAAAGATCTTTTACTACCGAGATATAAGACACTAAGATCTTTTACAAAAGTCTTTCTCTTCCTGCCGTGATGTACTAGCTACTCTAAAAACAACTCCTTGAAATTCCCTCCAAATCCCATTATTGAGAGCTACTTAAAAGTAATGCGAAGTACTCACAAATAACTGAAAGAGAACATCCTCTCTCAGCAGGACTCGGCCAACTGGCAGATTTTTCTCCTATTGGAGAAAAACTATGGCAGCACTAAAGGGACTTAATAAATGAACTGTGTTATTCTGCATGGATGAGTACTGGCTCTTTGTCACAAAAGGGGAGAAAGCAAAATGAGTAATTCATTGCTTTTGGCAGCCACAGCCAGTTAAAACCAAGAGATTATTTTGGACAAAATAAACTAAATAGAAATGGGAGAAAAGAGTAGATAAAAGTTGAGGGAAAGCTGAAGCAAGTTTGTGAGGATGTAAAATCTGGTATGGTCAGACATTCTCAGTCTTAGCCTTCTGATGAACTACTGTCAGTCTTCCCTGCATTCTTATTTTCCTGCCTACGTTACACTACAAGGGTAGTGAAGTAGGCTCCTGGTGCTCTCCTTCTGAAAAAGATTAATCCTGCTTATTCCTAGGGTCATGGAGGCAGGGGTAGCATTGGCTAGATCCTATTTTACCTTCTCCCAAAAACCTAGATGAGGAACACGCACAACTGCACTTTTTACTGACAAAATACCATGCTAAGTTCAGAATGAGAAGGCTGCTTGCCCCACTTCGTACCTCGATGATGTATTCCTGAGTGTCCGCCACCACTGAAGAAAACTCTACCAAAACAGTGTGAGGATCTTCAGAAATGACTGTTGCAGCTAGGTTGTCAGCTGACTGACTCTCCTCAGACACCATCACTTCTTCCACCTCTTTTAAAGCAAGGAGGCAGCCACCTGAATGGTAGTCCAAAAATGCCAGGAAAACATTATTTTTCGTAACTATCTCAAATACAGGTCCCTGCAAAATACTACACAGCACAAATGAGACCTCTTTAACAGGATTCCACTGACAAGCAACAAGCACCCAGACAACAGGCTCTCATCCCACCAAGACCGGCCAAATAATGGCCTAGAAGAGGCCTGCGTCACACCAGGCAACAGAACTGAGCCTTGGGCAGAGCAACTGTCCACTGTAATTTTAAAAATTAATGTCAATGTAATTTCAAAAAATATATACACAACTAATTTCAGATGCATAGAACCGTACAGGATTTCAAAAGCTGTATGTGAAGAACATACAGTAAGACTTTTGGTATATTTTAAGTCGTGTATCTTTTCTGCTTATGCATTACACTTCAGTATCTACCCAGGAAACTTTTTTTGCTTCCAGTAAACTTGTATTGTCCTTTACAATCTCAGTACGTCATCATCACTACCTGAAGAAGTTTGAAAGTTCATGCTTAGGAGCTAAAGAGCAGCAGGTCCAGTGCAACTAATCTGATCAAACAACATTATCTGTGAGAACTTACTCTACTAAGATATTTTCCTTGTGCACTTTGTGTTTTTAGGGTCTGTCTTCCCCACTTAGGGCAGTGACAACATTGCAGAGACCACGTAAGCCAGAGTTTGGAGCAGAGAGTCCACAGCACTCCTGCAGTTAGAGTCTTAATGCAAATTCTATTTTGGTTATCTTTATTTAGATGATCTAGATTTTATATTAGAACTGGTTTATAGCTGTTCAGCCTTATTTTTGGTCAGAAAGATAACGATAGAAATACACATTAATGTAGATGAAAAAAAAAAAAAAACATAATGCATCTCCTTTTGATGCAACTGAGATGCAGATAAACAAATGGCCTTGGACAAAGGTCATTAGATCCACTCTGAAAAATCATTACCATTCAGCCAAAAACCAGCTTGTCCAAACCAAATCCTAGAACACCACCCCTCCAGTGCAGACAAGCTTTGCCACCTCACCTTTGGTTTTTAAGTGCCTGTTGAGAGTGCCGTGCTCTGCAAACCCTCGCCCACATTTGTAACACTTAAAAGGCTTTTCCCCCGTGTGATGGCGGATGTGGCGGACCAGCGAGCCCTTTTCCCGAAAGCCTCGACTGCAGTACTGACAGACGTAAGGCTTATCCTCTAAATGCGTACGGAAATGAACTTGCTGGGCATTCTGTACAAAGAGAGACGCAAGAGAAGGGCAGCTAAAGGGAATGACAAACTCAAGCAAGCAGTAGTTTAGCTTCCAGGGCAAAAGTCATCATCTTTGAGGACTTCTTCTCACGTAAAACATGATAAAGACTTGTCTGTATTATTATTACGTAATTCTTTCCACACATGAGGGAACAGTTTCTTCACAAATGCGAAGGTTTTATTAAGACTGTCCCTCTTTTCCCCACCGAAACAAAAGCTCCTTCTGGAGCTTCTGCTCTTACAAAAGGCAGGCGAGCTGGCATTTGTTCTTTCAGGAGCAAAGCCTCCTAACTTCTCCCAAACCCTGGCTCTGGAAAGGAAAACCTCAAGACAAGCGTGTTGTGAGGGAAGCACACCTTTGTCTTGTACCGCTTGCCACACTTAGGACAGGAATATGGCCGCTCGTCAGAATGCACTCTTCGATGTCCCTTCACGTGTGCAATGGTCTTGTACAGCTTGCCACACTCGCCACAGCGGAAACGCCGTTCATTCACGTGCACTTCTTGATGCTTTTTTAGCAGATAACCCTTTGTGAACTCTTTGCCACACTCCTCACACTTAAAAGGCTTGTAATCTGGAGAGAAAGAACACATGGTTGATACAGGACTACCGGCAGTAGCAAGTATCTAGTACGTGCTGTAATAAAAGTCTTACAAAAAAATTAACCCAGAGAAGGAGGGAAATTATATTTTCAACTGCATGTATGGGCTTTGTCTCATTCGTAAGTGAATTCTGCTCAAATATTGCTCTTATGGCCTTTGGTTCCTTTCAGGCAGCAGTTCCAGTCTGTCAACCTGTTCTGCCTTGCTAATCTTTTTATTGGCCTTGTCACAAAATTCTACTTTCAAGGATGCAGTGCAGGCCGTGAAACATGGAATTTTACTTTCTTTTAGCATTTCTTTTACCCTCTATTCTAGAGCTCAACCAAAGTCAACCTTTTTATATTTGTGTGTTAAGCATCAATTGATTTTGCATGGTTAACCAGCCATGTAAAGGCAAGGAATCTGAAACAAAGAAAGCTGTACTATGCTGAAGAACATAGTATGACACAGTGCATTTTAGACAGCAGCATAAGCAGTAGAACTTTACCTAAATGACCTTTGATGTGCGTTTCGAGAGAAGTAGCTTCACTGAAGGCTTCATTACAGTGAGAGCAAATGTAACTTTTGTACCCATTTGTTCTCTCTGCATCTGTCTATCAGAAAGAAAATGGTAAAACATAAGTATTTTTATACTAGGCTGTACAGGAAGTGTTCCTAACCAAATTCCCAATGAAATACTCCAGCTTTAACAAGAAACGTATCTATATTTTTAACAGGAGAGAGAGAGAGCATGCATGTGTGTACTAAGACTACACTTAAAGCATGCATGAAAAACATAACTATAAAAATTGACACAAAGACCCAGGCACAGGGAGAGACGCGCTAAGGGTAACGTGCAGAACGGTGAGGCTAACAGTGCTGTCCATGACCAAGTGCAGGCAAGGAAGATTGAAAAATAAATCTATTTATGGAACGCAAACATACAGACTCCGCTTGTTCCACTTCAACACATTGTTCCCCACAAGGCTCCTCTTCTGCCTCCACCACTTCATTTTCTAGTTCTTCTGTAGCAGCTACAGCAGGCTCATCTGGCTTCTGCATTTCCTCCATAGCAACTCTTTCTATCACAATACCCGAATTCCTCATGGCCTGCCTCAGCAGATTCTCACTGTTCACTTCCCCCTCACACGGCAGCTCCTCAGGACGCGACTGCTGAAGGAATAAACAGTCCGGTAATTGGTACAGCAAATAACACAGCCCTTTGTTTACAACAACATTGCTATGACAGTCATTCTTTCTAAGGTGTCTAATACTGTCATACAGGGTTGAAAGACCAAGAAGGGAACGATCTTGGACTGGGGAGGAAGATGAGGTGAATTCTGAAAACATATAGTCCAAGGGATGATAAGACTTTGCTCCTACCGGAGACTTGCAGCAGGGAATGGTCAACAAAAACATCCTCTCGCTTTCTGTATTGTGCAGTACATGGTGGTGAACCCTACACATCCCCCTGTATGCTATACACATGCTGCTAAGCTCAGCAGCAGATGGCCAGACAAGGTCAGAGCAGAGTTGGCATTCTATGTTCTCAGATGAAAAAGAAGCTAATTAACCATTTACTTCCACCACACAGATTTATTCTCAGCACCTAAGAAAATTTTGTTTAGGAGATGAAATACTTCAAAATACTTCTTTGCATAAAACACATGAAGAGTATTTAAGAGAAATGACACTCACATCTTGATCCAGGGATTTCGCATCTACAACAGGAACTTCCTGCATTTGGACGTGGACTTCATGAAGAACGTTGCCTTTTGCATCTGTCACGAGGTGAATGACGGGCGAGGTCTCGATGGATTCACTTGCTATTGATGAAACGGTGTCTGTGTTTGAACTACAGGATCCTTCAAGAGAAGCAGCATAATGAATCACTTGGCGTACTGCCACCCCTCATCAGTTTGCTGTGCCCTACACAGAATGTGTATTAGAATGTGAGGTGACTGTTAAAGCCATCTTTGTACCAGATTCTCAAATATTCTTCACAGCCAACACCTGGCTACATGCGCTTCAGTTTAATGGTTTAGCTCTATAAATTACTTTTTCATGGATAAAATTTAGAAACTGAATACCACAGAAATAACTTTTTTCCATAACTGAGAAAGAATTTGAGTGGCAGGAGCACGGTCAGTTTTATCAGGTGCAAGGCAGGTGTTGACAGCATCACTGACCTGTTGGCAAATCATCTTTATTGACTACTATTTCTTTGTTCATGTTGAAGCGAATTTTTTCGGTGCAAGGTGTCAGGGATTTCAGGTGCCGAGTCAAAGCTCCTGATTCCCGGAAGCTTTTCCCACATTTCTTGCATTTGTAAGGTCTTTCATCTGGAAATGACAAGAATCAAAACAATGGTATTAAACTAACCACGACCAGCATTAGCTCTATGCGACAGACTGCTAGAAGAACGCTTTCAGCTTTCTACAGTGAGCAGACTTATCCCAGAACCTTGCGTTGCCTCCCAGAACCCCAAACATTGCGGAGCTCCATGGTCTCAGCTCAGCAGCAGATGGAAAGCAGCAATAAATTCCACTGGAAGCTAAGCTGGGTAACCCCACACAGTGCACTCCAGCAACAAGGAACTCTTATTTTGGAGAGCTGTCTTACCAGTGTGACGCCGATGGTGTCGAATCAGAGACCCTTTTGTCCTGAAGGAAGTTCCACAGAGTTTACATTCATAGTCCTTTCTGCTGCTGTGAGTGATCATGTGAGCTTTGAGGATGCTTGCCTATGGGAAGAATTTTACTTTAAAAGATGTTCCAAATGGCTAAGGATTTTACATTTCAACTGTAAAGAACAACAATGCTCCTTCTGAAATTAGAACCTTCCTTTTGAAAGTGTAGCATGCAGTAGAGAAGCACATTGTTATCAAGTCTTGAGATATCTTAGTTAACAGCTAGCCTATGTAACTCACTAGCCCAAACAAAGCAGAAGTGATACTCACTGTTTTAAATGTCTTCTGGCATAATTCACATACATATCGCCCTTCTTTGTTAACCAGCAGCTTAACCTTTATCAGTTCTGTGGAGATATCCTGCTCCTGGTCATCAGGGTTGCCTTGCTCTTCGGTGACTTCCTCATCAACATGACCATTTGGGTTTTCAAAAACATGGTCTGCTGCAACAATGACTTCTTTGATGTGCCCACTACCTGGGAAAAGGATACAAAGACAGTTATGTTCTTTACAGAAGAGAGCTTTACACAACTGGAGCAATTTACTGTTTCAGTGTTTGATGCAGTAGAACGCAGAAAGAGTTACTTTAAACCTGGAACACGGGTCTTTGCAAAGGTCTCATTATTGCAGCATAAATATTAAAAGGACATTTCTGGAATAGAGTTTCAAATCTAATTTGTATTAGTGCAGGGAGAATTGCAAAGCTGGCCTAGGGATGGCCCTCTCACACCTTTGAGGGTCAGTCCCAAGTCCCAGTGCTCAGTAACGCCGAGGTGTCATGTACCCAACTACAACACAAATCAAACAGAAGAGGATGAGTAAACTATTCCTAACCCAGCAGGGGTATAAAGGCAAGCGTCTCGAAGCTCACCTACTATAGCTGATGCGTTGCTGATTTCCTCTGCTATTGAAGATGCTTCAACAACTATATGAGCAACAGTTATCGACTCCTCGACAGAAGGAACGACCTGCTGTAACAGATAACATTTTAGCAGAAAGGTTTTATTACCTTTAAAAACATTGTATTCTGTTCTCTCCCCTCCAACCCAACAGACCGTTGCATCCTAATTATTTTGAGCCACGGCTTGAGGAGAAGCCTGCTGTCACCTTTTGTACTTCTTGGTTGAGGAGACCTGCTGATGCAGCAGCAAGAGCTTCGGGAGCTCGCTGGCAGACCTTTTGTAATTTGTGTTGCACAAATTCTTCCAAGGAGGTGAACTCCGACTGGCAGCGACCACACTTATGCACGTCATCTTCATCTACGATTTAAAAGTCAGTCATCGGTTTAGGAAAATACGGCACCTATTAACGAGCTGCATTTACACGGAAAACTTTTGTTCTGCTCGTCCCGGTGAGCTCCTACGCCAGGAGAGGAGGGACCAGGGGCGGGGGTTGCCGAAGGGTATTTTGGCTCCTGCCATGAGGGGGGTTCTGGGGCGGAGCGGGGCGATCACCCCCGGAGGGGCACGGAGACCCCCGCTGACAGAACCGGCACAGCCAGGCTCACCCCCACCACCCCGCACCGAGCGCCGCAGGAGCCAGTTCCACCGCGCCGGGCTCCCGCAGGGGCCTCCGCGGGCCCCGCCGCCCCCCCAGGCCCCGTTTTCCCCTCGGCTTCGGCCAGGGCCCTGTGGCGGCGGCACCGCCCGCCCCGCGCCCGGTACCTTCCTCGCTGAAGGGCGCCGGAAGGCTGAGGAAGGCGGCGGGGCCGGCGGGCGGTGCGGCGGGACCGGAGCCCGCGGCCACCGCCCCCTCCCGCTCCTCGGCCGCGGCTGCCGTAAGCCCCGCCGGCCCCGCGCTCGTTGCCATCGCGGCCTCCATGTCGCAACGAGCCGCACCGCCAAGATGGCGGCTTTACGGCCGTGTCGTCATAACAACGGGCCGCGTACCGCGGGACGGGCAGCGGCGGGGGCTCGGCGGGGAACGCGGCCGCCGCGCGGGGGTTCCGGGGCCAAGCGCGGCCTCGGCGCCGTTGGCCGGCGCTAGTGCCCGGCCACCTCGCCCCCTCGGTGACCTTCGACCCTCCTGCCCAGACAGACCGGAGCCTAACGAGTTACCTAACGAGTTACCTAACGAGCCCTCGGGGCGGCTGGATGGCCCAATGGGTCGCAGAGCGCCTGGGGTGACCGCGCGCTTCTGGCCAATAGCAGCGCGAGGGGGGCTGGCGGATGAGGCGGACGACCAATGAGAGCGGAGCGAGCCGGCCACCGCCGGTGGCGCCGGGCGGAAGGGCGGGACAGGGCGCCTGCCGCCGGCTCCCGGCGAGGTAGGCGGGGCCGCCGCCGCCGCCCAATGGGGACGCGGGCCCGGCGCGGCGCGGCCAATGGGGGTGGGCGGGGGGCGGGCGCGCGGCTGAGGCACGGCGGCGATGGCGGCCATGGCGGGCGGCGGGCCGCGGCGGTGCCGGCGGCTGGAGGCCGAGGCGGCCCGCGCCGTGCTGGGCGCCGCCGACACGCTGCTCTTCGACTGCGACGGCGTGCTGTGGCGAGGCGAGGCGGCGGTGGGCGGTGCGGCGGCGGCCCTGGGCCGGCTGGCGGCGGCGGGCAAGCGCCTCTGCTACGTGACCAACAACAGCAGCCGGACGCGCGTGGCCTACACCGAGAAGCTGCGGCGGCTGGGCTTCCCGCCCGCCGAGCCCCGCCACGTCTTCGGCTCCGCTTACTGCGCCGCCCGCTACCTCCGCCAGGCCCTGCCGCCCGGCGCCGCCGCCTACGTGCTGGGCAGCCCCGCGCTCGCCTCCGAGCTGGAGGCCGTCGGCATCCCGCACCTGGGGCCCGGCCCCGCCGCCCTGCCCGGCCCCGCGCCCGCCGACTGGGCCCAGGCGCCGCTCGACCCCGCCGTGCGCGCCGTCCTGGTCGGTTTCGACGAGCACTTCAGCTACGCCAAGCTGTGCCAGGCCTTGCGCTATCTCCTGCGCGGCGGCCCCGACTGCCTCCTCGTCGGCACCAACCGCGACCATCGCCTCCCGCTCGAGGGCGGCACCGCCATCCCCGGTGCGCGGGGCTGAGGGTTGCAGGGCCGGGGGGCGTGCGGGCGCCTCGCCTGCCGCCCGGTGGGTGCGGGGAGGTGGCCCTGGCCGGTTCAGAGCTGCCCGTGGCAAGTTCCCGGGCTTTGGGAGCACCCCGGGGACAGCCCTGTGTCTTATTGCACCTCGGTGTGGCAGCCCGGGCATCCCGGAGCCTGGGCTTCCCCTGCTCCTCACTGCACCACCACCCCCCCAAAAGAGGGAGAATCCTTGTTGATCCTTTACTCAGGGAACAGCGATTACTTTTTGATCTTGATGTGGGACAGTATTCCAGCCTCCTGGCAAGTTTTATGCACTGCCTCTCTTGGAACTAACTTGTTCCTCTGCCCGTCCTGTCTGTGAAGCTGAGGCATTGTGTTTCCAAAGCACTGTGCGGTTTTGTACCAGCTCGTGTGGATGTCAAGAGTCTTCTGCAGCCTCTAATCAAGGTCCTTTTATTCTCTCCCTAGGGACCGGTTGCCTGGTAAAAGCAGTGGAGACGGCAGCCCAACGCGAGGCGTTCATCATAGGAAAGCCCAGCCGGTACATGTTTGATTGTGTGGCGAGCGAGTTCGACATCGATCCTGCTCGTACCATCATGGTGGGAGATCGGCTGGACACAGACATCCTCATGGGCAATAGCTGCGGCCTCACCACCCTGCTGACGCTTACCGGGGTCACCACGCTGGATGAAGTGAAGGGCCACCAGGAGAGCGACTGTCCTGCCAGGCAGAGCCTGGTTCCCGATTACTATGTCGATAGCATAGCCGACCTTCTCCCTGCACTGGGGGATTAATATAGCAAAATGCTTGCAGCCTCTGCAGCGGTACCCTGAGGAGGACCCCTGTTAATCACCTTGTGACAGTAATGTACTCACTAGGATACCACCCGGAATTAGCAACCCTTAGCTTTTTAACCTTTCTGTCCTCTTGATATGATTTTGTTTACATCTTGGTCTTTTAATGCACTTTCAAACAAAGAGGGCATTACGGTATCACCCACGTCTTGTGGGCTTTGGGCTTTTTTTTAAATTATAAGCAACACCTCTATTCAAATGTTCGTGATACACGATGTCACGTTATCCTCTAGACTGAGTTGAGGAAAGTAGAGCTGGTTGATCTGAGGAAAAGAACCCCACATCTTGTGGTGTGTACTTGCCTGGACGGGCTGTGGCTCAGTCTGGTTTATTCAGGGAAAAGACTGTCGAAGTGTGAAGTAACTTTGTGGCTGTGTTTGGAAATGCTTGCGGTGGCTGGCGGAATTAGCGTTTGGCCTTAGGTTGATTTCCGCCCCCCCTGACCCCAGATGGGGTCCTGTTTAGCAGTGCAGCCCACTGCAAGTGCGACGTCAGGTCACAGAAACTGAAATCTATCTCCTTTATTTGATGGTTGCAAATTGCACTTGTGATGCAGATTAGGATGATTCCACTCGCAGAACACAAACAGTGTCTTCTGTATACTGTATTTGTCCAAGCGTTTTATGTATGTGTAAAGTACATGTACATACAAGAACTACCCCAATCCTAAATATATATCAGAATATATTTAAAATATAAATTTAAGTATAGTATATGATAATACATCTTGTTTCCCAGAAGGGATGATAAGAGGAATGTACTTCACTGATCACAGTAGGTTTAATTCTCCTAAGCTTTTGTGTTTGGTGATGCAGAAAGCCTGTAACCACATAGGACGTTCTTCACTACTGCTGCTTCCCAGAAATAACTGGATTAGTACACAGTTAGTTCTTGTACTTCCCTCAGCATCAAAACAGCCGCTTGCCTTGGCTTTAGCTGCAGAATCTGAATTGACGCTCAGTCCACGGGCGATGGATGTAGTACACAGTACAGCTTTCCACCAAGATAAGCCTGTGAGCATACTGGCTGTGTGTGACGATGGCACGTGCTTCCTTTAAATACCTGAAGTTAATATCTTCCACATGTGTCTGGCGTGGGGGCCTGGCACCAGTTGCTTGTCTGAAGAGGAGTACTTGCTTGCTCAGGTGATCATTTCGTTTTGATCTTTAGGTGGGTTTGGGTCATGCACGGCTCAGGCTATGGGGTAAATTTTTATGCTGTGCTGAATCGAAGGCCACAGTTGAAAGCTTTTGCATTACAGAATTGAGTGAAAAATTATATATGCAAATAACGTGCTTTTATTCCATAGATTCCGCTGTTGGCAGATAAATTTAAACACTGGCCTTCCTTCATCTCGCACTGTTCAGCTGAACAGCTCCAGCAGCGCGTCGATGCCATTTCCTTCCACTCAGACACTCAAAACGAGTAGACTTGCCACCTTGTTTGTACAGCAATAACTGTGCAGTTCGTATTGTCTTTCAGTGTTACCAGAATATTAGCTGATCTTGTAAAAGGGTGTTCCTTTGTAACTGGGGGTTGTGTAAGGAAGCACAGATAATCTCTTCTCTGTTCCTGTCTCCAGCTAGAAGGCTTACGCAGTCACGGAGAAACACTTACAGGTAGAACTTTCATTTTATCTGGGTAAGGTGGAAATGGACATTATGGGTTTACTGAAGGTGGGGTCCGAAAATGGTGTGTTCTTTGATTCAGTTCCTGTATCTGGTGCTTATAATTTCAGAATATGTCAAGTAAAGTAGTAAATGCCAGGAGAGGCGTTCAGCCTCCTTCAAGCAGCGCACTGTCCCTGCCGAACACTGTTCACTGCACAAGGGAACCATTACCTCGATTCACTTACGCTGAAATGTACTGGTGAAGGTGTCAATCATGCTTCAAAACTCTGTATCAACTTCCAAACGGTTTTTAAGCCTCTACTTGAATCCACATTAAACTTACAAACCTGCTTTCCCCTGTCGTCTTATTTTGTAGTCTCTTCTCTGTGAGCTTTGGTGCAGCTGTACTGAGTTAGGGATGCTGTTTGTGTGTATCACCTTTACTCCGTACATGCAGTATCAGGGAAAGAAATCCAAGCTCTGGAGTATATTTCTTTGGTTCAGGCACCCAGAGCTGTGTGGGGCTCTAGGGGGGGCTGGGATTTGCTCCTTTAAGTAAGAGCACAGCACAGAGGAGAATGCTTTCCCCTTCTCAATAATCCTTTCACAAACAATGTTTTATAGAGGGTATTGCTTCGTTCCTGTGCCTTAGATTAGGCAGGGCATAAATTTCTTAAAGAAGGAAAGTGTCTGCTGTGTGGCCGTTAAAATCTCCATGGGGAGAACACCCTGCCTGCCTGTGGCAGCGAGTTTTTTAAAGTTTCTTGTGCTAAGCTCGGCCACAGCAGAAGCCAGCTAGCAGGCTACGCTGCGGGGAGCGCTGCCTGATCTCTCTAACGCCTTGGTTTGCAGAAGCGGAAACTGGTGGTTTGACTGTTCAAACACCATTTCTGTTCTCATCAGAGCCACAGTGTGGGACGCTGCAGTCTTGCATTCTCAGTTTTACTCTTTAGAGGAGTGACCATGATGGTTGGTTGACTCTCGCTGGCCACAGCATTCAGGTGTGTATTTGTCCAGAGTTTGAGTTCACGTCCCACAGAAGCAGCATGCTAGAACAAGATGGTGATCTTCTGCTGAAATAGCTCATTTTTGACTTACAGAAGGAAGGAGCGGGAGCGGGGAGAGGGGTTGCTAGTGCTTTGATGATGAGAAACTCCTCTTGGCTGAGTTTGATCGGTCCTGGGCCATGTTTGATAGGAAAATGTCTAAAAGCTGTATTTTCCCTTGATAGATACCATGTGAAGGAATTCTGTTGAGCTTTTCCTTGCCTCCGTTCAGTTAGTTACATCTGGCTGGCAGATCTCAAAACCACAAAGCTCTCATGGGGGTTCACAGACTGCTCAGGAAAACCATGGTCTGGTGACCTGGGATCTCTGTTCCCTGTGGCGTGTTTCTCAGCACAGGACACAGGTGTTAGCACAAGTGCAGCTCAGGTTGTGGCAATGACTTTGTAGCAGAGATCCTTTTCCCCAGGGTCTGGATGAAGCAAGGTCTGTAGGTGGAACACAAGCGTGTCTGGGCAGCCAAGGCTTGCAGGGCAGCAGTCTGCAGCATAAACAGTTGGCTTCAGCCCATGGAGCTCCGGCAGCACGAAGTTCATGTTGAAATGTAGAAATAACTGATGACAAGGGCAGGCTGCCACTTTTCTCTATTCATTGTATCTCTTAATGAGACTTACCCAGTCCTGCTATCAGGGCCTGCCAGCAGGGAGGGCTGACACAAAGCCCCCGATTGTCCTCCACCTGCCCCGCTCCAGCCGGCTTGCAAGGTGAGCAGGAAGAGCGGTTTTATGCACTGACAGCATCCTTCGGCAGCCCTGGCTTTTACCCCCCCCTTCCCTTCTCCTCTCCCCAGGTGGCAGCTCTAAGGTTTCACCCTCCCCGTAGGTCTGAGTTGAGGAGCTCCTGGCTGGGCAGCCCTTTGGCTGCAAGGGACGCATATTTACATTTTGCGGATGCACGCTTAGGTTTCCCAGGTGTGCCTGGAGCGGGGATCATGCACAGTCTGTGTGTTGTCAGGCGGCAGAGCTGCAGGAGGGAGGTCTTCGTCTGAAGTGAAGGATGGAGGGTAGGAACGGCACCGGCAATGCTGTCCCTGCAGTGAGTATCCCCAGTCCCCTGGCTACCAAAGAGAGAGTCCCCGCTCTCTGCTTGCTCGATTTCTCTTTGGAAGGGGCTGAGCTCCTGCCGTTCCCATGGGTCCTGGTAAGATTTTATTCATCCCCAACCTCAGCACCCCACAGTTCAGCTCCTTGTAAGGCAGCTGACTCAATCAGCTGGATTTTCTTGTAAGTGCCTGGACTTACACGGCATAAACCGATTGTGTAACGAGGCAGGGCAGCGCGGTCAGGTTAGAGATGCCAAAGAACTCTGGCTTCCGCGCTGCAGAGCCGCTCGGGGTGCGTGAGCACACGTGAACTGCAGCCTGCCGAGGGGCAGGAGTCGCTGGGTTTCGTTCTTTGCACCTTTCCCACCCAAGGGAATTTTGTTAGCTATTGAAAACCTGCCCGTTACCTGTAGGGATTGGGCTCTATTGTGTTTGAATTGATAAGATTTCAGCTATGCACAGTTTTAACTTTGTTAAGACTCGCTGTTTTTCTAGCGGAATATATCTGGAAGCTACATATTACCGAAAAAGATCAGTAACTGACCCAGATGCTTGAAGAGCCTGGGCGGCTGCAGCAAACCTAACCATGGGCATTTATTGAATTTCTCTATGTGCTTCAGAAGGTTGAGAAACAGATTATTTTTTTAAGCGTGGTTGAAACTCTGTTATTGAAAGCACATTCTTTCTGCTTTGTAAAAATTATTTTTATGTGCCATTCATTTAAATTGAATTGTTTCAGTATAAGAATTGAAGTGAAATTTAATCAAGCCGCTAGAAGTGCCACGACTGCCAAGCTCTTTTTGCTTCAAGTAACAGCTTGGTCTGCATGGAGAGCAACTTACTGAGAAAATAAAATACAACCAAATACACGGAGGGGCAAGGAAGCAGGATCACTGTGCACGGGGCCTGTTTCAAATGCTGATGGTTCTCCTGGGGATTTCTGCTATAAACCAAAATAATTTAATTTGCTGCTAAAGCACAGCAGCAGCCCCTACGTGTGGAAAGCTTCCTGCTCCAGCCCGTCCTGGGTGGGTTTGCAGCTTTTGCATGTTTCACGGGCCACGGGAGGAAAGTGCTGGGCTGTGGGAGCGCTGGTTACTGGGATGTCGGATCTGAAACTCCAGCACTGTGGGATAAAAGCGCCATTATGCTGGGGCTGCTGCGATGTTCTGGCAGTTCTGCATTCAAACCCCAGCAGTTTGCACAGTGATCTGTCGTGAGCGGGAAGTGCATTTGATGGTGAAGAATAACCAGCAGAAAGGTTAACTTTAACTCCTGTTCTTTCCTTCTTTTGCCTTGGCTCCCAGGACAGGAGGGCGGCAGCGCACTTCACAGCTCCATCCAGGACGTTCTGGATCATCTTGTCCATTGCCTTGTTTTTTGCAGTTGTTGGCATCAGCATTGTGGGGGTTCTCAGCTTCTCCCCCGGCTCTGCCCAGGTAAGGGATCCCGATCCAGGCAGGAAACCTCCTCCTGCTCGCAGCCCTGATTTGTGTCGGAAGCACTTGCCGGGAGGGAGGAACGGGCTGGGATCAGGGCTGGGTTTGGCCGGTTACCCCTGGCAGGCAGCCTGCGGGCAGAAGGGCAGGAAGGCGCGGGCAGCGCTGCAGGCAGGGAGCTGAGCAGCGGCTGTCTCACCCCTGCAACGCGCCTGCCAGAAACCGTTGCTCAAATTAAAGGAACCTCAGTGCGTCGTTTGTAAATATAGCCCCAAGCTGGTATTTCGCTAAGCAGGCGCGTTCCAACGTGTGGCTGTGGCCTCCGAAACGAAGCCGGAGCGTGTCTGCTGCCAGCGAAGCTGTGCTGGCGGGGGAGGCAGATCCCAGCCTCCCCCCGGGCACGGCTGTGGCAGAGGCTGGTGAGTCCCCTGGCCCTGTCCTCCAGCAGCACCCAGGCGGGGTGGGTGCCTTCGGCATGAGGGGCACCGGCACCTCTCCCCGAGCCCTGCGTGATGGAGAGCAGTCCGCTTCCCAGATCCGCTCCCCTCCCTGGGGTCAGAGCTTGCTTCTCTCTGTTGCTGAATAATTCAGAGAAGCAACAGGGAGCAGCGTGGGGATGTCGGTGGGGAGATGCTGCGCAGGAGCGCTGAACAGCTGACGGTTGCTGCTGCTCTCCTTCTCTTCATGCCCAGGCTGGCTCGCAGCTTGTCCGGCTAACGCTCCAGGGCCAGCCAGACCCGCTGAGGAACCAGACAGCCTTGGTGGACAAGTCCAGGAGCACCGTGACCTACTACATAACCTCGCAGAGTAACCACACCGCCGTGGTGCTCTATGACAGCAGGAACGTAAGTGCGTTGGGATAATTACCTACTTAATTAGTGTGGATGCGAGCAGAGGAGCCCAGGCTGCTGAGAGAAGGGCTGCTGGGGTGGCTGGCAGCAGGAGATGTAGACCAGGAAAAATACCAACCAGCTACTACTGCTTGGTCCCTTTCTCTGCACCTTTAGTTAGGAAAGATAACGGAGGGCAAAAGGAGGAATGTCCATTGTTTTGGCTCTGAAGACAGCTGCGGGTGTGTGCTGCTGCCTGCTGTAACGGCGCATCATCTGTCTTGCAGGGCTACGTGTGCTACAAGCCGGTGGAGCAGCACGTGTGCTACCTGAGGAGGATGGACACCTGGGACCTCCAGACCCTACAGACATCTCTCAACACGTCCGAGCAAAGAGTGAGCAGCTGCTGTGACTGTTCCCTGGGGTGGCTGAGCGAATGGGGGTGATGAATTAGGCTTTATGTGGAGTCCCGGCTCGCTGAAGGCCCTTTCTTGCATGGGTTTGTGTTCACAGCGGAGACTCTTGCACATCAGCATCCCAAGTGTGGCTAAATGAGGGCATGGGCTCTCCCGGCCCGGGGGTAGCAGCAGCAGCCCCCTGTTCTGTGAGATTCTGCTTGGGGAAGGGCTGGGTTGGTGTCCTGTGTAGGAGCAAGGGTATAGGAGCAAGGGCAGAGCCAGTTTTACCGATACCTTATCTTGTGAGAAACAGCAGAGTTGCAGGGTGGGGAAGGGGGGTATGTCCCACAGAGGTGAATAGCAGGGCTCTCGCAGGACCCGCTCCCACTGGATTCTGTTACCTGCTCAAAATTCTGGGGAACAAAAAACAAAGGGGGTTTGTTAGCAATTCACAGGGGAAAAAGTTGGAGTAAATCTTGTACATGGACCCTCCGAACAAAATGTTAATGGATGTGCATGCGGCGGGCAGATTCTGTTTCAAGAAGTCAGAAGGCCCTATTTTTTTGTGCCCCTACCATCTACTCTCCATTTCTTCAGGGGCTCCTGGGAGCTCCTTGTCCCTCATGTGCCGCTCCCACCCAGCCAGCCAGCGATGGGCAGCATTTAACCCAGAGGCGTGTAGGAACACAGCACCCATAAGAGCAGGCCACCAAATAGGATGCAAGGAGAAGAAAGCATCTGCCCTGCTCTGAGGCTCATTAATGGAAGTAAAAGAGTCGGTGGTGCCAGGGCGGCCAGCAGCCCAGTTGGCCATCAAACAGGACCCGACGTTGAGGACCCTCAGCTCAGTCTTGTCCTGTCCCAGCCACCACGGGGCTGAAGGACACTGATTTGCATCACACCCGGTGCTGGAGGCTCTGCCACCGCGTGTGGAGAGGGGACAGGGCTGCTGTGGGTCACCACAGCTCTGATGCCACCGAAGCCCGGGGGTGGCGGTGGTGCTGGTCAGGCCGGCATGGGTCTCTGCCAGTGGGCTGTGGCTGTTGACGCCTGGCACAACAGGGTATTTTAGCTCCAGGCCTGGGGACAGACGAGCCCAGCGAGGGGAATGGAAGGAACTGCGTCCCCTGGTTCCCAAGCTGCAGGGCTAGCGAGGGGCCACGGGCTGTCCCTGCTCCAGCCTCGCCCCTGGGAGGCTGCTCCAGCCAGAGCGAGCATCCCTGGTGGATGGGGCAGCCGTCGGGAGAAATCTGCCCTTACTGCTGGGGTAGAGACTGCTCCTTGGGTGCCTTGAGAGCGAGAGCAGGTCTGCGGGGCTGGAGGGCAGCGCCAGGAGGGGAAAAGTGCCTCGGGAGGAATTAACAGAGATGTTTCTTTCAGGCTGATCAGCTGCTACGTCAGAATAACCAGACCAAGTACTACCGGGAGTTCTTGGGCATTCTGGCAGGGGAACAGGTGGACCCCAAAAGCCTGGGGGAGGCTGTCCAAGCCCTGTGCGAGCAGACACCCATCTTCTGGGTCAGTAGAGGGGAGGGTAAGTCATACGTGTCCCTTTGCAGAAGAGGGAAGCACAATTGTTTCTAGTACATCTAAGAGGAACAGCCTCTGCTGCACAAAAGCTGATGCATGTCCCAGGACGGGCTGCCAAGGCCCAGGACAGGTGAATTCTAGTACAAAATCAAACCATTGTTCAGCGATCACCCAGCGCTGGCTCAAACCCACAACCTGCTGGGAACCGTGGTGCTGGCTGGGAAAGGCTCCGCACCCCCTTTCCCTGGCAGCACAGCCTGATTGCACGGCACAACCAGTCCGCTGCGATGCTGTTAGCTTAACGCTTGTCACCTTCATCTTCACCAAAAGCAGCCTGCTGAGCTCTCATTCTGTTCCATCTTACTCCAGCTTTAATGAGAAAGGTCATTCCCTGAGGCTCTCCACTTGTTTGGCTCCCCAGGGATTCGTATCTGCAGGACTGCAAAGCATTCCTCTCACCCTGCTTCTGTCCTTGCTCACTTGGCAGGTCCGGGGAAGCAGCGGCTGATCTACCTTTGTATTGACATCTGTTTTCCAAGCAACATTTGTGTGTCTATCTGCTTCTATTACCTCCCTGAGTAAGTCCGGCAGCTGCGGATGCCCTCTCACTGCCCTACGTACTTGAACTGGATTCCTGAAAAGCCTCTGATTTCAACAAGGAAGGTAACATCTACAATATCCCCCAAAAGCTTCCTGCTGACTTCACGCTGCAGTTCAGGAAAGTTTAGAAAAATAACAGGACTCTGCTCAGCACTGTCAGTACAGACACTTTATTTGCAGCTGTGCTCCAGGGCTGCATCTTGTACGTAGGTATTAGGAGATCCAGGCCTAGAGGAATCGCGTGGAGTAGCTAGTGTTTTATGGCTACATGCCCTGTTCAACACAAGGTTATTAAATTTGTTGGGGGTGGTTGGCTTTATAAGAGTGCAGCTCTCCAAGTTAAGTCTGTGAAATACACTTTGAATAAAGGGATTGCAAAACAAGACAACAGGTGCCTTTCCTCTCTTTGCTCAGCCGATTCCATCATTTAGAAAGGCTGGTATTTTTTTTCCACTTTGGGGTACAAGAATATCACAAAGCCGTCAGCAGCCGATGCCACAGGGTTCCTCCAGCTGCACCATATCCAGCTCCCCTCAGTGGGATCATGCCTCCCTCTCCCATTCCCTTTTGTCCAGGCAGCCTCCCTTAGAGGCCACACACGTTTCGGTAATGATCTGCTTGGAGCTGAAGCCTGGTCTCACTCCAAGCACATGCAGCTGCTTCTGCCAGAGAACAAGCCCTGTCCCTCAAAGGAGGGGATGGTTACAAGCGCATGTCTCGGGCTCCAGAGAGGGTCCTTGCCATTGTAAGACAAGGGAAAACAAGCAGAGGTCCTTTCCTTCCCACACATGACCATTATCCCAACACGCTGTCATTGAAAGCAAGGCAGACGACTGCTTTCTGGTGGCCGCTGTATTCCCTCTTGATCTCTCCTGTCTCCACACACCAAAGTCTGGCCAAGTTATCAGAGGAGGCTGGAAAAGAAAGTGAAGAGAGGAGTGGGATACACTGCATTATCCTTTAAGCTTTTATTATTATAAGAAAGATTTGCTTCATCCAACACCATTATTAGGGCTGTTGATGACAGGTAAGGGAGCTGTGCAGAGCAAGCTTAGTGCGTTTCTGTATTACGTGAGGTTTTAATTATTTCAGAGACAAGTTCTGTGGAAATTACGACACATGTTTTCAAGGGACTATTATGCTGCGTACCGCAAGCAGCACTGCTGCCAAGTAAAATAAACTGCACACAGGAAGATCATCTCTCCAGTTTAAACAGATGCCCTATCGCAGCACAGGCAAAATGCTTAAGGGAGTTAGTAGACTGCCCTGCAGGCGCGAGGCTGGGTGCTCTCTCCTCGCATACACTGGTGCACAAGGGTTCGGCAATGACCCAGTTAGAGAAACTGCTAAGTCCCATTGCTAGTGCAGGGCCCTGCTGCTGGGGGCCTGGCATAGCCCAAATCAAGTGGTGGGCCAAGGGCAGGAGGGCAGCAGTGCCTCACCTGTGACGATGTACTGGGAGTCGCCGGAGAATGCACAATCCCACATCCAGCC
Organism: Burhinus oedicnemus; assembly: GCA_008921705.1. Lineage (NCBI taxonomy): Eukaryota > Metazoa > Chordata > Aves > Charadriiformes > Burhinidae > Burhinus > Burhinus oedicnemus. The sequence goes on from VFFE01007149.1 coordinate 839,387, forward strand.
CCGAGACGTTTCCCCTGGGTTATTGCTCTTAATGCTCAGTTCTGTCATCAAAGAGAAGTTTGAAGTCCTCCAGATCTTACAAGTCTGATCTGCAGAACATGTAGCCAAGAGCCTGCAAGGAAGAGACATGTGAGGGCAACCTCATTAGTCACGCTGTATGCCTAAGGGCCTGTCCTTAATGTGGGCCCGGAATAGGAATCAACTGGAGACCTGTATTCATTGCAATCAGATTTCTTTACACCTATATCATCTGCCTTATGAGATTCAAGCTGAACAGACTCAGTGAAGGAGTACACCAAGTTCACCGCTTTTCTCCCAGAGATCAGCAATTCGATCCCAGCTGTAAGAACAGCTCGTGGCTGCAAAGCTTGCTGAAATCATGGAGTACGAGGCTGGGATGCCACTGACAGCAACCCAGTCCCAGTGTGTCCTGTGCCTCCTGTCCTGCTCCTCCCTGGGGCATCTGCCTGGTCCCATGTGGAACCAGCATCAGCCAACAGCTGCAGGCACAGCTGGTCTCTGCCTGCCCGGAAAGGTAGGTGAGGGGCTGGCACACACTCACGTGGAGTCGGGGCTGAACTTGCACTGAAGGGCATAGCGGTTGTGCGCTGGGATCTTGGTCTTGGGGATCAGCTGGGTCACCTCCTCTCCAATGCCACCCGTCAGGTTCCACACGTAGCAATTTCCCTGTGGCGAGACAGGGGGATGTGTGGCCGGGCTGGTGATCACCCACCCAAAAGCAGCCCAGACTTTCCATGTCCAACCACAGCACAGCAAAGCTGCAGGCAAAGCTGGTACGTGCAAACCATCTGCCTCTGCCCACGGGAGGCACAGCACAGCAGCCACCAGAGCACCATAAATCCCATTCCACATTCGAGGCCGTTGGAGCTCACCGAGCTGTTGACAGCCGCCATGTAACTGGCATCGGGGTCAATGTGAACTGAATTCACAGAAACTTCTGGCTCTGGAATCAGCTGCTCGTTGTGGTCTGTCTTCAGGTCCCAGATGTGAATGGCACCACTCTGATCACCCACAATTAGCTCTGCCTGCAAGAAAACAGCAGCCTCGTCTCTCTGAGGAGAATCCCGCAAGTAGCATCCCCAGACCAATGCCCAGATTGTGCCCGTGCAGCACCATGTGGAGCCTTGCTCTGGTTTTAAGCGTCAGGGTCCTGTTCTGCCTAATTATTCCCCAGCACAGGGCTGTTTCAGAGCTCCAGCAGCCTGCTGACCACCCCGGTATGCTGAGAGCAAGTAGAGTACTAATCTCATGTTACACTCTGCAAAAAGGCTGTTTACCTTTACAGAAGTGTTTGCTAATTTTATAAACCCCAGAGCGGACAGCAGCTGCCTGATTTCCAGAACTGTTGCACAGCTACAGCTCCAAACCACGTCCACAGAAGCCAAATGATTTTCAGCACGTCTGAGAAGTGGGCATTAAGATGCAAGTTGGCCAGCAAACAACTGAAGCACTCAAGACTGTACAGATACCTGAAAAACACAAGCCTAAATGGGTTTTTCTCTCTCTTCCCTTTTCAGGGGAAGGACAAGAGCCAACTGAAGGGCAGGAGTTCTGGCTCCGATCCCGTGGTCAGACCAGAAGATAATGCTGGCAGCTCTCCACTAAAACCAGGGCTTTTATCGACAGTCTTCTGCTGTCCGTAATTTTAGCAGAATCCCTAGAGGAGATCAGGTCATCAGGCGCAGCTAATCCTGTACCTATGATCAAAGGCTTGTTTCTGCGGAAGACAATCATCACTCGATATATTTAGCTGATTGCATAGTGCAGAAGCATCTTCTGGACCCCTCAATCCTTAGCCCCCTCTTAGCAGCTGTAAGTGCAATTGCTAAAGCTGTCATGGCTTTACCCAGGCCGTGAGAAATCTCTCAGATAATTGGATCAGCATTGCTGCAGCAATGGATTGCACAGCGATGAAGCTATCTGAATAAATACTGCCACCTTTGGACTAATTTACTGTGTTCTACTCACACACCAACACTTCTCCTGCAACTCAGCAGCATCTTGGTTAGTGATTATTTCACATGTAGTATGTATGTACAACAGTATTTGTTTTAACATAATACGTTCTCACAGCACTGGCATCATAGGAGCATCAGCAGCATTTGGGTAAAGTCTGGTCCAAATAATTGATCTCCAATCTGGTCTGAAATGCTGGACTTGCAAAATTAAACCTTGCAAAATCAAATGCACAAAGAAACATTTCTATTATTCAGCTTTTAAAAAGGTTTGCGCTGCCATGTCTGCAATCAAACCCTGCAGCACTATGAATATAAAACGGACCAGACGGGTTATTTACATTGCAATGATACGTATTGATTTTCACCGCCGTCCCCTCTAATGCACTGCGCTCCCTTTCAGCCTCATTTCCCAAGCCCCCGCCATCCCTCTACTTATCAACGGCCTCTGAACCGACTGGTGAATCTCAAGGAAATCTGACAGAAGTCCTGAAGGTAATGGGGGCCACAGGTGCTGAGATGCTTTTTCTTGGCAGTGGTGCCACGTGGCCTCAAGCTTCCCAGCCTGCCTTGCATCATCAGTTCCACTCCCGTCACATCCCCTTGGTCATGTTCTTGGTACAGAGATGACCCCAAGAGTGTCCCCTCCTACAGGACAAGAGGCTCAGCACAGCTGCTATGCTCTCTCTTTGCAACAGCCAGCAGGTGATTAGCACAAACACGATGGCTGCCAAATGAGCCCCCTGGCTGCGGCATGGACGCCTGCTGCAGGCACAACACAAGCCTGCGGTACCTGCTCGCTCCCAGTGCCACTGCTTGGTGAGGTTTGCTCCACCGCACAAAGCAACGTTGGCTTTCCCTGGGCAGACAGAGGGACTGTGCATCTGTTGTGCCAGCTCCCGTGACATGTGGGCTGTGTTCCCACACTGATCCAAAGCTCCCAGCAGCAGCAGCTCGGCAAGGGAGTGGGCAAACAGGCAGCCTGGGTGTGGGAAGCCGGCTGCTGCTTGTCCAGCAATGCCACGGAGAGCTTGTGGGTCTGTGCCACCAGGAAGGCCACCTTACCCTGCCAGCCCCCAGATTTTTTGCTGCGTCTGTCACTATGAAACTCCGCAGCCCCTCAAGTTTATCCAGAGGAGCCACGGCAAAGCATAAGCTGGGAAATTGCGGAGGAGCCGGTGCTCACCTGGTTGGGGTGCAGGCAGACACAGTTAATAGCAGCATTCACCTGGAAAATCCGCTGACACTGGAGGTTACGAGACCTGCAACAAAATGGGGAGAAAGGAGCGTGTTTAAGAGCGTGCAATCAGCTCCACCACCTCTGGGGTGCTGCTGGAGGGGGACACCGCCGCCTCTGCCCACCTCAGGTCCCAGATCCTGGCCATGCAGTCCTCCCCGCCCGTGTACATCCACCGCCCGTCCTCGTGGAAGCCCACGGAGGTGATGTTTTTGCTCACGCCGTCGTAGTTAATGACGGGGTTGGGGTTGTTGGAGTTGAGGTCATACATGCGGATGTGCTGGTAGCCTGTAGCAATGACCGGGCAAGGGATGACCACCGTCCCCGTGCCCAGTGCGGGTGCCCGGGGCAGCGGGGGACCAGGTGGGCTCACCTGCGGCAGCGATCATGCTGCGGTCCGGCGTGATCTCCAGCGCGTTCACCTGCTTCAGGCACCCGTTAAGGTCGGTAAGAACCAGCAGCCGGGACCCCACTGGTGAGACTGGGTGCTCCCAACCGTGGTGGGGGGGACACACCGAGCTAACGGTGTCGGTGGGGGCGGCCCCGCCAGGCCCCGGTTCGGGGAGGCGGTGAAGGATACGGAGTCCTGGTGCTGGACGGTGCGGGTGCAGATGCCGCTGTGCGCCTGCCAGAACCGCACCGTGTGGTCGTAGCCGGCCGTCGCCAGGATAACGGGGTCGCTGCCCACCGTGCCCTGCGCGGCGTTCATGGTCCCGCCGCCGGGGCCCGCTCAGGTCCCCCCCGCCCCGCCACCCGGTCCCGGTCCGCGCAGCGCCGCCGCACCCCGCCCACGCTCGGCCCTGCGCTCACGCGTGGGCCCACGCCTGCGCCCCCGTGCGTTCGTGCCGCGGCGCGGGGGAGCCCGGAGCCCGCCCCCCTTCCCGGTACCGGCAGCCGTAGCCGGCGCAGGGGGCACCGCTCACTCTGCGCATGCGCCAGGCGGCACGGACAGCTGGCTGCGCATGCGCGTGGCCCCCCGCCTCAGCGCGCAGCCTCTCGGGGCATCCTCCGTCGGAGGGCGCATGCGCAAGAGCGCAGTGGGCGATACTACGTGCAGGGTGCGGGGGGGGGGGC
>VFFE01007149.1:843693-855037 GCA_008921705.1 Burhinus oedicnemus
GCTCTGAGCGTGGCTGTGCAGCGCCGAGCACCGAGGTGGCGGGGGCGGGTACCGGGCTCACACCGGACACACGGGGCGGGCACACACCGGGCACCGAGCACACACTGGGCACGGCCGACCCTTTGGCCCGGTGCCGCCCCGGGGCAAAGAGGGTGGCAGCTCATCGCTGTGCCGGTGTCCCCCGCCGTGCGGGTGTCGCGCCGGGGCGTGTGGCACGGTCCCCGCCCTGCCGGTGCCGCCCCGCTGTGCACGGCGGGTAGCGGGGGCCGCAGCATCCCTCCTCCCCTGCCGCTCGGCCTCGGCCCCGCACCGCACCGCCGCAGCGCCCGCGGCACCGGCGCCGTCCGGGCCCTTTAAGAGCGGAGCGGCGGCGGCGGCGGCCATCCGTGCCCGCGCCCGCTCCCGGCGGTGCCCGCGGCGGTCCCGCACCTGCCGGTAAGGGCCGGGGGAGCCGGGGATGCTCGGGGCCGCAGAGGGGATCAGGGATGCAGGGATGCCCGGTGCCGCAGGGATGCCCGGTGCCGCAGCGGGGACCGGTGCCGCAGGGATGCCCAGCGGAACCTGTAGGGTACTGTGGGATGCGGGGATGCCCGAGGGGTACCCGTGGCGTGGGGGGATGTGGGGTGCCCCAGACTTACGGGTGGTGTCCCGGCAGCGCAGTGGGCTGGGTGGGGTGCAGAAAGCTCTCGTCCCCCCTCCCCGTGGGCTGCCCCGTGTGTGCCACAGCATCCCGGGATGGGGACAGAGGCCACCTCTGCCCGGGGGCCGGGGAAGCAACCCCCTCCTGCTGCTGTGGGGGCTGTAGCCCTGTGGGGGGCGTTCCCAGCCTCCCCACGCAGGAGCCCCTGGCCGTGGGGCTGCAGTGCTGTGGCCCCTGGCGAGGGGCAGCTCATCCCATGGGGGACATCTGGGCTGGGTGCGAGGGACAGGGACGGTCTCGGCCGGGCTGAACGAGGAAGGCTCTGGAAGCGTGTGAGCGTGCACATGAGTGTGCACGGAGCAGCGTCACTCTTCCCACGGCCGCACCGTCGTGCGCACCGACCGGAGTGAGGGTTTGGAATGGCAATGGCTGGGGAATGCTGGAGCGGGGCGGTGGGCTGCCGGGCAGCATCCAAACCCTGCGATAGCACCCAAAACCCTCGCTACCGGCTGATGGGCTGCAGTCAGCAGCCGCCACCCCGGAGGCAGCCAGGGCACTCGGCTCTGTCCTCCCTATGGCCTTGCTCTCTCCAGGCTCAGCTTTGGATTTGCTTCCATCCTCCTCTCCTCCAGGCTTGGGAAGGTAAGCGGGGACCTGAGCTGGTTTCGGGGACCTGAGAGCAAAACCCACATGGGCTGTGTGGAGGCTGGGTGGGGAGGAGGGTCCGGCCCCCTCCTCACATGGCAGCTGCCGAGAGGGTTGAGCCAGGCTGGCCAGTTGCGAGGAGCCATGGGCTCTTCCCAGCCTTCAAGAGACTGTGCCAGCCCTGTCCCCAAAGGGTTGGCAGCAGAAGATGTCACATTAATAAATACAGTGGGTGCTAGCGGCGAGATGCTGGGTTGAAGCAGTGGAATCAATCAGCCGAGCCCTCACTGCGAAGGGATCTCCCGTTGGCACAGGGGCACAGAATCGTGGCTGCCCATTGTCACCCCTTGGTGCTGTGCCCCACTGCCGGTGTGCGCCCATCCTGCCTGCCCTCGCCTGAGCTCTGCCAGGGAGGCTCAAACCCTGGAAGCCTGTTCTCTATTTAAATAAGATAACATATATTAAAATCGCCAAATCTTGGCGAGCTGACAGCGTCTGTCTAAATATTTATCCCTGTTCTGATCAGGCACTGTGTTCCCATGACAGCGTGATTAGCACTTTGCATATTTGTGACCTTCCTGGGTGCTGGGCTCCCCATGCCTGCCTGCCTCGTGCTCGGGGGCCATGGAGCTCCCCTCTCTTCCCGTGCACCCCGCAGAGGCGAGCCCTGGGCTGGCAGCCGTTCCCAGCCTGGCACATCCCTGCTGGGCTGTGCTGGAGCTGCCAGGAGCAACCAGGGCCAGGCAGGATGAAAACGCAGCTGGGACAGGCAGGGCAGGGAGCGGGTGCTGCGTTTGTCCCCTACAGCACAGGAGGTGCAGTGTCGAGCAGGAGGCATGTTTTTCATGCAGGGACATTACCGCAGGGGACAGCATGGGCACAACCCAGGCTCCTGCCCTGCCTCCAGTGGCCGAGCACAGGGAAACTGGGTACTGGTGGGTACCGGGTGATGGGGACGGAAGAGGGATGCTCCAGCTCCCTCCTGCACACTGCTGCCCTGCCCCGCAATGTGGCCTTCCTGGGGTCTCATGCTCTGGGGACAGCACGTCCCACACTGGCTCTGCAGGGCATGCCAGGGGTCCTGGCCATCGTGCCCGCCCTGTGCCCCGTGGCAGCATGCAGGAGGAGCGTGTCAGGAGGGATTAGGGCTGTGTCTAGTAAAAGGGCTAATTCAGAGCCGGAGGCGTGAGGTGGCTCGGCACGGCTCTCCCCTGGTGCCACTGCTCTGGCAACACAAACAAAACCTTCGCAATCAGCTGAGCTGCTTGTGCGCCGGCAGCAGCCAAAATCTGCTTTTCAGTTCCCAAATCTGGCAACGCTGAATTTAACCCTAAACTTCAGCTTGTTCGGGTGGCAACTCACCAAAAGGGCTGGTGGCAGCTCCCCCGGTGCTTGCAGTGGCTGCCAGGCTGGGGGCACTGCCTGGGGGTGTTGAAGTGCAGTCCCATCCCTGCCCTGCCACACTCACCGAAGTTGGCAAAAAAGGAGAAAAAAGCACAGAAATTATGCTAGCGCTTCTTGTGTGCAGCTTCCAGGAGGATTCGTGCTGCCTCCTGCCTGTTGTGCTGTGGGGACCACAGGAGGTGTGCTGCCCACAGCAGGGTGGCTCTGGGCTCTTGGGGTGGGAGCAGGCATCACCACGGGTCCCTTGTCACCTGGGAGCAGTGCTGCGAGCAAGGAGGAGCCCCGAGGGGGCTGCAGGAGCAGGGGACACAGGGTGTGCTTGGCGTTCCCCCCTGCGGCGCTTTCTGTTGTGGATGGAGTGATGCACTTCACTCGTAGAGAGAAGCAGCAGTACGTCTGTTGATATAAAACAGGTTTAACAAAGCTGATGGTAAACGCGACAGTGTTTTAACAAGATTTGAGATGGCAAGGCACGCGTGGTTATTTACTGCATAGAGGGCAGGGTCAGACAGAGCTGTCAGGGAGACTCTCCCGTTGAGTCAAGGTTTCAGAAAGGACCCCCTTGCTTTCTAAATTCCTTCTCAGAGAGGAGTCTGGGTGCGGCTGGATCCGGTCCAAGTCCCAGACTTGGTCAACAGTTTATGTCTGAAGGATTATATATGCACAATCAATCCTTTGTATCACTTAGCTACGATTACAAAGTTCAGCGTCCTGTTAGTCACTTACCGAGGATCTGTTGCGGCAAGGAATCTCTGAACCTCGAGGAGTTAACCTTGAAGGTGTCCCTACTAAAGAGGAGATCCTGGCGTGCAGCCTGCTGCCATTCAGGATATCTCAAACGGCTCTTGGGCTGTTCACTATTTATGGGGTAAAATGGTTGACCTATAGTCATATTTGTATATTGACAACAGTACCAGCATTGCTCAAGTTAGCCCTTGGCTATTGTGTTGTTATCTTTCTCCCCGAAACCACGTTGAGCCCTGGATGCCACCATCACGACTACGCGCACCCATTATGACCACCACGAGTGGTTATCGCTTGGGCAGGGTTACAGGAGATAAAGATCAGGTGGCACCTGGAGAGCGGGGAGCGCACTGTCACACTTTCCCAGGAGGTTGCGTTGGGGCCGCAGAGGTCGGTGGCTCCCTGGGGCTCACGGGAGCAGTGCTCCCAGGAGCGGTGCCCCCAGTCGTGGCAGCGCCCCTGGTGCTGTTGCTCAGTGGGGTCTGGCCTGGCCGAGAATCTCCCACTGCACACACAGGATGGTGCCACACAGGATGCTGCGGCGGTCTCAGTGTCGGGGCTGGTCATGCGCCAGTGGGTACAAATCTCTGCACAATCCCTTAAGCTGTGACCGTGGTGGGGACCAGGGAAGGGGCACCTGCTGCTCCCTGCCCTGCGGAGATTGCTTTTGGTTTGGGCTCACTTTCCTCTGAATTGGTAGATCCCCATCTCAGGGAATCTCAAAATTGGTTTCGGAAAAAAAGATTTCATATTAATTTTATTAATCTTAGTGGTGACAGCTCTTTGACACGAGCTCTTCCCTGCGCCCCGCATGGCCTGTCCTATGTGTCTCGTGAGGGATCTAACATCAGTTTAACCAGACCAGCCTTCCCCGGCGCAGTGCTTTGCCTCGCAGCCCCCGGCAGCAGCAGCACGGGCAATCCTGCCCTCATCCCTCTACCCCTCTGTGGGGTAAGCAGCAGCTCCTCTCGCCAGGCTCAGATTCCGGGTGGTCAGACCCCGCTGGGCTCCTGCCCCACTCTGAGGTTGTTCTCCAGCGGGTGAAGCAGCTTCTGCCCGTTTCCCTCCGGGGTGCTGGCTGGGATTTGCCTCCCCAGGCAGATGCTGCGGGCTGTGCACAGCAAGCGTGTGCCTGTCCCTGTGGGTGCCAGGGCGGTCCAGGCTGCCACCTTCACGCCGGTGGTGCCCATGCCAATGCCCATCCTCGGAGCAGCTCAGCGTGCCGGGGTGGTCCCTGATCACCTCTCCTATGTCTGCAAGGGTGTTGCCTCCCGTGCCGGGCCAGGCCCTGGCTGCACCGTGCCCCGTCCCGTGATGCCACCTCACCCAGCCACGCCGTGACACAGCCCTCCTCTCAGAGGTGACACAGCAGCTCGAGGCGATCCCCCGGTGGGGACCTGCCCTGCAGCCACCGCCTTGTTTACTCCTGCACTGGCAGAGCCCAAGGAGGCTGCGCCCTTGCAGGCAGAGGCAAAGGCAGGTCCGGCCACTGGCCCCTGTGCTGGGGCACATAAGGTAAGAGGGACATGGGGTGCCCTTGGGCATGTCCCTGATGGGGACCAGGATGGTGGGAGGGGTCTCTGGGTCTTATGCTGCCCTGGTCAGGGGCAGAGGGCACGGTGCGTGGGGCTGCGTGGGGTCACCTGTGCTCAGGGTCCCTTGGGGTGCTGCCGCGTGGCCGGACCCGTGTGTGTGCCCTGCAGAGATGGCCTTCCAGCGGAGCCACAGGCTGAACCTGCTGCGCCTCATCGTGCTGCTCCTCGTGGCCTTGGCTGGCATCAAGTTCCTCTTCCGTGACAGGTGAGGTGACAGCAGGACCCCAGGTGGGGGTGGGGGCCCCAGTGGGGTCGGGGTCTGCAGGGAGCCCTTGGGTTGTACCCACGTGGGGGCTTGGTGCTGGGGCGCAGCTGGTGCCCCTGTGCCCCGTGGCACGCCCAAGCCCTGCTCCACTCCCTGCAGCTTTACCCTGGAGCTGCACAAGCACATCAGCAAGGACAGCAGGTTCTGGGGGGATGCGGGTGACACTGGCCAGGACACTGGCCCCCAGAGCCAGGCTGTGAAGCTCCCCGTGGCAAAGATAACAGCCCCAAGGCAAGAGCCTGGGCAGCAGGTCTCCAGGGATGTCAGCACTGTCGAGATGAGGCTGGTCCACCTGGACCTCAAGGGAGCTGCGCCCAGGGTCTCCTACCTGGAGCAGGTGAGGATGCTCCGGGACCAGTGGGAGGTGCCGGGGAGGGACCTGCTGAGGGGGCAGAGGCAGAGCAAGGTTCGACATGCTGGCTGTCCCCGCTGGCCTCCGGGGACTGTGCCGTCCCCACCGGCTGAGCCCACCCTGCCTGCCCCGCAGGTGTTCCCTCTCCTGTCCCAGCTGGGAGCCAACGGCATCCTCATCGAGTACGAGGACATGTTCCCCTTCAAGGGGGAGCTGGAAATCCTCAAGTCCCCATACGCTTACAGGTGAGCCGGGGCTGTGTGCTGAGCTGGCCAGGGGCTGCCGACTCGGTGCAGCCCTTGCAGGTCCTCGTGTGCCGGAGGCTGGGTGTGACCTGCCTGGACCAGTGCCCGTGATAACCGTGGTCAGAGTGCTGGGCTGTGCCACCGGCAGACCAGCTTCCTGCCCCGCCGGGTCAATATTTGTGTCCCCATAATAAAGTCGACACAGGCATGGGGTGGCCAGGGCTACACGGGCAGGGTGCCGGAGGAGGAGGGAGTGCCCTCACACTCTGCCCTGGCATGCCCTGGTGAGCCTGTCCCTGCCCTCCCAGCGAGGAGGACATTGAGCGGATCCAGCAGCTGGCAGAGCTCCACAAGCTGGAGGTGGTTCCCCTGGTGCAGACCTTTGGGCATGTGGAGGTAGGGGGCCCAGTCCTGCTCCTCATCCTGCATCTCTTTGGCCCATGGCCTGGAAACTCCCTCTGACGGCTCCTCCCATGCAGTTCATCCTCAAGCACGAGAAGTACCAGCACCTGCGGGAGGTCGAGCGTTTCCCCAACAGCTTCAACCCCCACATCCCCGACACCCTGGCCCTGCTCAAGAGCATCTTGTCACAGGTGATCGAGAAGCACAGGCACTCCACCTGGATCCACATCGGCGCAGATGAGGTGGGCAATGGGCCACCTAGGGAACCCAGCCCTCGACCCAGGTGCCAGGTGTGCTCCCAGGGGTGCTGAGCATCTGCCTTCCCCCTCAATCCAGGTCTTCCATCTCGGGGAGGGGATGGACTCCAAGAACTGGATGAGCCGCAACAAGGGCGACACAGGGACCATGTACCTGAAGCACATCAAGGAGGTGCTGGGCTTCATCGCCACGCAGTACAGGGGGCTGCGGGCGCTCATGTGGGATGACATGCTGAGGAAGATCAGCGTGGGAGCCCTGCGGGGTGAGAGGATGGGGACGGCAGTGGTGGTACCTGAGCCAGGGATCTTGGCAGCACCCATCTGCATGGCCGCCCTGGCAGGTGTCATGCTCAGTGCCCAGCAGGAGCCCATGCCTGGCCCTGTGGGGACACGGATCTCGGGGGAGCATGAGGAACCCCAGGCATCCTCCTGCCACTGGCACCCGTGCCCACGTCCCCATCCCTGTTCCCCCCACAGAGTCTGGGATAGCGAAGCACGTCTCGCCCATGGTGTGGTTCTATGCACCCGACTTCGAGGATGAGCAGATCGGTAAGGTGGCATGCCCAGCTCCAGGGGCTGGCGAGGGGGACACCCCACACCGAGCCCTCCCCAGCCCCCTGTGGATGGTGGCACTGGTGGCTCACGCCTGTCCCACTGCAGGGCCGTTCCTCACCAAGTACGCGGAGAGCGGCTTCGAAGCGGTGTGGTTCGCCAGCGCCTTCAAGGGCACCACAGGACCGGCACAGACCTGGCCCCCCCTGAGCTACCACCTGAAAAACCACCTGAGCTGGCTGAAGGTGATGCAGGCCCTGCCACGGCTGGCCCCGCTGCGCTTCCAGGGCATCGTCCTCACTGGCTGGCAGAGGTGAGGTGTGGTGGGACCCCCACCCTCGCCGGTGCCTGTGCAGCCCTGCTGGCGTCGGCACGGGAGGCGATGGCACGGCTGGCTCCGCTCCACAGGTACGATCACTACTCAGTGCTCTGCGAGCTGCTGCCCGTCGGCATCCCTTCCCTGGCCATCTGCCTGCAGACCCTGGTGAATGGTGAGCCACCCCCGTGCCGCCGGCACCGGACCAGCCATCACAGTCGGGCTCATCCCCCATCTCCCTAACCCACAGGCATCCGCTGCCGCCAAGACCCTGTCCTGCAGGCTGGGAGGGGAGTGGGAGGCAGGGGAAGGAGCTTCAGCTCCCCCAGTCTCGGGGGTGCAGTGAAGCCAGGGGTGAACGCCTGCCAGTGGGGTGGCCCAGGCCCCTCTGCCCCTCTCCTCACCCTCCCCAGGGGGCTTCACAGAAGAGACGAAGAGGAAGGTCCTGGATGCGCTGGGCTTCCAGAGCATGCAGCTGGAGCAGAGCACTTGGTGTGTGGCACTGCCGCCCCGGTTGCGTCAGAAGGGATGCACTGGAGGGGAGCAGGAGGTTGCTTACCCAAATGCCCCAGTCCCAGACCCACCTGGGGCAAGGACGGGCACCCTCCAGCCATGCAGGGTGCTGAGGTTCACCCAGCCCAGAGCCCTGGCATAACCGGTGCACCCCATGTGTTGGGCTCTCACCTCCTCCTTCTGTTCCTCAGCGAGGGCAGGGGAGCATTCCCTGGTGTGGAGATCTACCACATGGTCGAGCAGGTTAATGGCCACCTGAAAGAGAGCATCCTTAAAGCCCTGGAGGAGGAGAGGTAACGGGTGGCGGGAGGCAGCGGGGTTGGCTGGCTCGGCCACGGGGCCAGAGCAGAAGAGTTTTTGCAGGGGAGGGGAGCTGCCCGGCATGCAGGTCCCAATCCCTGGGTGGCCCCTGTGCCCCTGCACTCCCCTCATGCCTCCCCAGTGCCATCAAGGGGTGGTTCAGCCCCTATCATCGGAAGCGCCAGTTCGGCAACCCCCGCAACATGGAGAGCTTCGGCAGCAAGGTGCTGAAGTACGTGGTACTGGGGGCCAGGAGACCCTCTGGGTGCCTGCGTGGGCTGGGAGGGGTCCTGGGGTCCCTCACAGGGGGAGCTGGACCCCCTGCTCTCCCCTTGCCAGGCTCCATGACGACTGGGAGAGCTTTGTCCGTGACCTGCGAGGCCACCTGGAGAGGGTCTACTTCCCCGACACAGTGGAGGAGTGGATAGAGGAGAACGTCAACCCTTACCTGGACCAGCTGCGGGACCTGGTGCGGGACTACCGGGCCATCATCCGCCTCAATGCCAGGCCCAAGGTGATGTAGGGGCCACAGGCCCCCCCGGCTCCCACTGCCCTGCCCAGGGTGGGCTTTGGGTGCTGCCATTGCGTGTTTGTGTGCTGCTGACTGCGTCGCTGCTGTTGGTTTGTACTGTACAGAGAGCTCTGCACATCTCACTTCCACAATAAAGTATTTTTGTAGATGCTGCTGGGTGCTGGAGGGGGCTGCAGCTCTGCCCCCCCCCCAATGCAGGCAATGGGGAGCTGGGGCAGGCACAGGGGGCTGAGGTCTGGCCTGCAGATGGCTCCTGGGCCCCTTGCTCCTGCGCTGCTGGAGCTGGAGGGTTTGGCAGCCGCAGGGCAGAGCCGTGACGGAGGGCAGGGAGAGGGCAGCTCACAGGATGCCTGTGTGCCTCGTGCTGGCCTCGAGGGTGGCCATGCCCTCCCTGCAGGACAGGATCCAGCCCAGAGCGGGTGCCGGGCATACCACTGGGCGAGGACTGGTACTCAGGATGGGGCAGTGCATGAGGGGGTGCACAGGGGCCCTGCCAGGCTCCCCTCAGTACCATGAGCCACTGATCACTGGGAGGGGGGGGGAGTGCAGCGCTCGCTTCCTACGCTGAGCCATCCTCCAAACACTGCTTTCATCTCTTCCTTCTCCTTTAATCCAGCGCCTGGGGCCCTGCACGTTCCCAAGCCCGTCCAGCCTCCCGGGCAGGGGCCTCCGCCGCACTCCTTGCCTGCGGCCGTTGGAAAGGCAGCCGTGGTGGGGGGAAGCAGGGGGACCCCTGCGCGGGGCGAACCCTCCCACTGCCGGTGGTGCCTCCGGCTCCTGCAAGCAAGAGTTTCCACGTGCCTGTTCCTCCACGGTGCCCATACATGCAGTGGGGGGGAGGCAAAGCCAAACCTCCCTGTGCCCACGGCTCTCCCCATTCAGGGCGCCGGTTTCGGCTCAGCGCGCGCAGGGCAGCGCCACAGACATTTCACTGCACATTTTTCTGCTCTGCAAAGACCAACCTGACTTGGCAAGAGCCCGGAGGGAGCCGCAGAAACGCGAGGCGGTCTGGAGCTCCTTCTGCAAAAGCCTGGCTCAGGCAGGGGAGGAGATTTGGCAGCTGTGCGCCCCTCTCAGCCCTACACAGCCCTGCTGCCCTATGTCCTGGCTTGGTCACAAAGGTCCTGGTGCCTGGTGAGGCCGTTGGGGCAGGGGCTGCCCCATCCCGTGTCCGTGCTGGGTTCCTGGGTGCTGGCCCTGGGTGCGGGAGCCCAGCAGGAGAGAGCTGTGGGGCACAAAGGGACCTTTGTTGAGGAGCTTCATTTGTTATCAAGCGGTGGCAGATGTGAGGGAAGCCCCCGACCTGCCTGGGCCCCCCAGCGCGTGCAGAGCCCCAGCCCCCCAGCCCAGGGAGACCCGCACCGGCTCAGGCCCCCCATGCAGCCGCACGCAGCCAGGCTGCGGGATTAGAAGACAGATTAGACGGCGTTTCGCGCTGGCAACCCAAATGTCCTGGATTGGAAAGTGGGGGTGGGGAGAAGAGACGGACCCCGCCGTCCCTGGGGGGGGTCAGCCTGGAGCTGGGGGCTGCGGAGGGAGTCAGGGGCTGGGGAGGGCATCCTTGGGCTCCAGCTCAGGGGGTATGGGCCAGCACAGGGTGGGCAGGGGGCATCAGGGAGGAGTTTTGCTCACATTTGTCTAGAGTTTGCTTGGTTCCATCTTTCTCTCTGCCACAGGCACTCACCCAGGTCTGCAGCCGCCTGTCCCCGTGCACTGCACCCACCAGTGCACTGCAGCTGCCTGTCCTTGTGCAACTGCCTGCCTCACTGCCCTGCAGTGACCAGCGCTGTAGGGGATGGCTGGGTACCAGCCTTTCGGACCAACGCGCCCCAGTGTTGGTTTGCTGGAGCTGGGACCTCCGCAAGGATTTTAGACAGTAACTCGTCTGGGAGAGCAGAAATTTGGCCGTGCTCTGCATTGACTGGGCACCATTAGCACATTAACGCCTTGTCCATCCTGGCCCCATTTCCTGTCTGGTTCATCAGCATCCTCAGCCCTCAGCACAGCCAGGCACCCTCTGCACCTTTAATGTCTCAGTCATTTAAGCCATAAAAAAGTGGAAGGGGACGAATGTCACTGGCCATTGTGTCTACAAAAGTGGAAAATTAGGCAGTAATAATGGCTTTATTTAAAGAAATTGAAAAGCTGCTCCAGCCTGGTTCCCATTATCAGCCACCAACAGGCTGACGGTCGGTGACTGCGACGGCCAGGCAGAGCGGCGGGACGGGGACCGGTGAAGGGCACCCGAAGCGGAGCTGGGGAGGACGGGGTGCCCCGGGGCTGGGTCTGCTCGGCCCGCCAGCCCACGGCCCCGGCGCCTCTCGCCCGGGGGGGCACTGCCGCCCCCGGTGTCCTCCCCGAGGAAGAAGAGGCCCCGAGCAGCCCTGCTCCCCGCTCTCCTCTCCGGCTGCCGGGGCCGCTGAGACCCGCCAGCTCGTTACACGCCACGGCTGCGCGGCAGCGGCGGCTCCCACCGGGGCGTCCCCCGGGCCCCGGCACCTTCCCCCGCGCCGGGGAGGGGGATCCCCGTGCCCCGCCCGCAGGCACCGGGGCGGCCTCCGCCCCCTCCTCCTCCTCCCCCG
>VFFE01007149.1:863574-880494 GCA_008921705.1 Burhinus oedicnemus
ATCACTGAGGAGTCCCCACTGCCTCTTGAAAGCTGCATTTAAGTTGCTTCATCCTGGCCCCAGGGGACAGCCCTGCGCTGCTGCAGCACCGTGACTCAGGCTGCCATGGCCTATTGATTTTGAAGTGCAGATTTCTCCACTCCCTCGGGAAGGCTCCGTGCGAGGGCCGGGTGTCCGGAGTACCAGCAGGTGCGCTGGGCACAGGGCCATCATCCCCCAAAAGTCCCTTCGGATTTGGGGAATGGCTTGTGCTGGGCATTGGGCATCCAGATGTCATGGGGTGTCCAGATGTGATGTGCAGTTGTTATCCAGCTGTGATGGGCACTGGGGTGTCCAGCTGTGGTGAGCAGCCTGTGTCCAGCTGTGATGGGCACTGGGGTATCCAGCTGTGGCAGGCAGTTGTTATCTAGCTGTGATAGGTGTCCAGCTGTGGTGGGAACTGGGGTATCCAGCTGTGGTGGGCAGTAGTTATCCAGCTGTGGTGGGCACTGGGTGTCCAGCTGTGGTGTGCAGCCTGTGTCCAGCTGTGATGGGCACCAGGATATCCAGCTGTGACAGGCAGTTGTTATCTAGCTGTGATGGGTGTCCAGTTGTGGTGGGAACTGGGGTATCCAGCTGTGGTGGGCAGTAGTTATCCAGCTGTGGTGGGCATTGGGCTGCAATGGCTCCGTCCCATCCCTGCCACCTCTCTGCCCCAGGCAATCCCTTCCCATGCAGTCATAAGCCTGTGAGCTTCCCGGTGCATTATTTATACAGTCAAAATCGATCAGCAGATGATAACAGCTTCATTAGCATCTGAACATCGCGCCGGCCTCGGTGCTTGACACGACCTTGGCTGCAGGAGTACAAGCCTTTTGCTGTCTGCCAGTGGTGAGGACCAGCTCCCCGGCGTCCCCATCATCACTGATCCCAGCCAGGGCTGCTCCAGCCACCTCTGTGGGGTCCCCACAGTGGCACGTGCGTGGGCAGAGCGTGTGGCCCCACACTGTGCCCACGCACATGCCCCCTTGGGGACCCCACAGCAGGGACCCTATCCTTGCTGCGAGAAATAAGACCACTCATGCCAGGGCTCCTCGTGCAGCAAGTGCTTGCAGCGCTTGTTGTTTGCGTGGCGCTCGTCAGCAAGGATATAATTAAGAGCAGCTATTTTCGATGCTTCCTTTATCCGGCAGCTCATGGCGATGCCGCTGCAGGGTCCTCCCCCTGCTCTGAAATAGGCCCTTGGCTTTGCCTTGAATGTCTTCCCTGTGGGTACTCGGTGTCATCCTGCTTGTGGAGTCCCAGGGGTCCCTGTTGTGCCTGGGGGAGGACACACAGGGGTCCTGCTACCCATGTGGGCTGGGGATGGGGGGGGAAGTGGCAGGGATGGTGGGGCTGGAGCGGAGGGGGACCACTGCAGTGGGGTGATGGAAAGGATGGGGAGGAGGATCTGGGGCTGCCGCTGAGCTGGAGGGGGGGAGCGACGGCTTTCCCCTCATTAAGTAGATGTTGATTTAGCGGAGGCTGGAGCCATCTGCTCGGAGCAGCCGCCCGCTCCCTGCGAGCTGGCGCGGTGCTGCCGGGGGGAGCTGGGTGAGGATGTGCTTTGTCAGCGGGGGCTTGGCCGGGAGCCCCTGCACCCTGGCCGGGCATCAATCGCTGCACTGGTTGCAGATATAGGGGGCTGGCGCACAAGCATGCTGATGGGCACTGCATTGCCCCGCTGCTGGGAAGGGAGAGGAGTCCCCGGAGGCACTGAGGCATCTGACCGCGTGGGGCTGTGGCCTCGGACACGGGTGCAGCGGTGGGGCTGGAGCAGCCAGGCATGGAGTGGTCTCCCCGTGGCATGCACTGGGGTGCCCGGAGCAGTGGTTGGGCACAGGGGTCTCCCCGCGGCATGCACCGGGGTGACTGGAGTGGTGGTTGGGCACGGAGGTCTCCCCATGGTGTGCACTGGGGTGCCCAGAGCAGTGGTTGGGCACGGAGGTTTCCCTGTGGCAGGCACTGGGATGCCTGGAGCAGTGGTTGAGCATGGGGATCTCCCAGCGATGTGCACCGGGATGCCCGGAGCAGCGGCCAGGCATGGCATGGGGTTGCAGGGGGTCATGGTGATGCGTGGCTGGACCCTGGGATCATGCAGAGCGGCTGCCCCGTGCACACCCAGCCCTGCACGTGCAGCTGGCTCGTGCGTCGCCTGCTGTCGCCATGCCCGTCGGGCCGTCGCTGCTGCAGGGTGGCCGGCGCAGGCCGGCGCGTGGCGGGGGAGGACGGGGCTGGCGAGGAGCTCGCCGCCCTCGCTGCGCGCAGAGCGCTAGGCTGAATTCAAGCGTGCATTTAGCTACTGTGAGCTCTGCATTTAAGTAAAGGCATTTCTGGGAGTAGTGGCTGGGCTGAGCTCCCCGCGGCGGTGTTTACTCGCGGCAGACGCTGTTTATAGTCGGTGTCTATGGCAGACGGCTGCGGCTCCCGGTGCGCGCAGGAGGCGCGGGCTGAAGCCAGACCTGGCAGTGCTGGGGCTCGCTGGATCCCACAGTGCAGCTTGTCTCCCTTACCTGGGGCCAGTGATGTGCTCCTGCCTGACCCTGCTCAGGACCATCAGGTCCCTCAGGATGCTCTTGGGGTGCAAGCTGCCCTGAGAGCCATGGCCTGTGCCGTGGGGCTGGGATGCAAGGGGAGCAGGGCCCAGGGAGCCCCGTGCTTCCACATGGCACAACCTTCACCTGAGCAGTCCATGGGGAGCAAAGAGGGGACATTGGGGTGTCCCAAGGACATTGGGGCTCAGGCAATCTGAACAAGGGCTCCAGTGCTGGGGGTGCCACCATCCCTCTGTGCTGCAACATCTGCTGGATGGCCCCGGCATCTCCCTCTGTGCGGGCAGGGCAGGACGATGCTCGTGGGTGCTCACGGGTGCTCAGTGCTCTCCATCACCCCTCCAGTGATCCCGGGAGGGAGGACAGCCGGGGACATGCCCGGTGCACGCTGGCAGTGTGGCCGTGCAGGAGCCCTGCTCTCCTCCCCACTGTGCCCATCTCCTTTTGTGGCTGGTATTTTTAATTGGCAGTGCTCTCAACTCCCTTCCCTCTCCCTTGTTAGTGGAGTTTTCCTTGTGCTTCCCAGCCATTAACAAGCTCTTCCATGTCTCCCTGCCCCCAGACAGGCTGCAAACCCTGCAGTGGGGCTGAGATGGCCCCAGGCTGTGGATCGGCAGGGTGCCAGGGCATCCATCCCACTCCCCCTGCCCCGGGAACTGCGAGTGCCCAGCCGCGGCAAGACCATGCCGAGGGCCCGGTTGGGCTCCAGGCTCCGGCTGCAGCGCTGCGCCCTCAGCACAGCTCCGTCGTGCCCCATGCCACGCTGCCAATGCCATGCCAGACAAGCATGCCGCTTCGTTATAGGAGGTGCTTAATTTCTGGGCTGTGGGACCATGGCATGAGGGTTTTGCTCGTGGCCCCTTGGGAGCTTTGGTGGTGCCGGCTGGCACGGCAGCCACTGCCTTCCCTGCCCTGCCTGCTGCCAGTGCAAAGCCACTGTCCCTCGAGGGTGCCAGTGCCGATGCAGACATGGGGTTGATTCTTTGCCAGTGCCACGCTGGCTCCCACCATCTGTGGCCTTGGCCTGGTCCTGCAGGGGTGCCAGCCGCCGTGCTGCCATCCATATCACCATCCACACCTCGCCATGCTGCTGGGCACCCAGCTGCACCCTAGGAGGATGTGGGACCACCTGGCTGCCCCCCGGGAGACCCCATCAGACCAATGCCGCACCTAAAGAACTTTTCCCAGCAACACTTGAAGCCATGCCGGGGCCTGAGCTTGCCGCAGCCCGTCATGGGCACTGGCAGGCTTGCGGCCACTGCCAGGGCTTTAACGAAAGTCAAACCGCTGCGCGGCTGGAAGTCACTGACTAAGCACTTGGCACGAGCATTGATGGAAGTGCTAAACAGATTTTGGCAGCCGCAGCCTCTCCTGCAGGTGCAGGGAGGGGAGATTCACTGCTACGGTGTGTTCGGCTGATGCCGGTTTGGCTGGTGCGGAGGACTGCCGGTGCGTAGCCAGGGATCGGCGTCGTGGGGTGCAGCAGTGATGCCGTCAGTGTCACCTCTGCACCTTGTGATGCCGATCCCTGGGCATTGCCCCATCCCAGCCCCTTGCTGGGAGCAACCCGTGGGAAAGGCCAGGCACTGCAGACCCGCTGACATCCGTCCGTCCGTCTGCAAGGACCGGTTAGATGGAGCGGGGCCCGTCTCGGGGCCGGAGATTGGAGCCAGTGCCGGGCACTGTGCCGCTCCTGCGTCCGCTGGCTCCTTTTGTCCACTGGCCATTTGCATCCCTGGGGGGCGGCTCAGCCCCCTTCTCCTGGGAGCTGCTTCTTGGCGCCGGGTGGCAGCGGAAGCAGTCCTGGGCTCCTCTCCACCGGCACTGAATGGCACCTTTGTTGGGGAGCCTGGCAGCAGCTCGGGACTGGCAGGGACCTGCTCGGCCCCGTCCACTGTGGTCAGCCCCGGTGCTGGGGGGCTCTGTCTGCCAGCAATATCCAGTCCTTCCCAGGGGAGCACAGGGATACTGCAGCAGGGTTGGGATGTGGGGGCTGTTTCCTGGGTCTGGCCACCCTGATGGGGATTTGTTGCTCCGTGGTTTGTTAATGTGTTAAACGAACAGCGTGGGCTGCCAGGGCAAGGGAGGCTGCCCCACCACGTGAGCCTTGGGCTGGTAGCGTTGTTTGCTGGAAGGAGGGCAAGCAGGGCTGGCTGCACAGACCCTGTGGTGCCCCCGTCCCGCCCCATACCCAGAGGACCTCATGGTGCTCCCATCCCTCTCCACACCCAGGGTATCTTGTGGTGCCCCCATCCCTCCCTGTGCCCAGGGGACCCCATGGTGCCCTGTCCCTCTCTGCGCCCTGGGGACCCCGCAGTGCCCCTTCTTGTCCCACAGCCACCCCATGGTACTGTGTGCCAGGAGGAGAGTCTGGGGACCTGGTGGATGGTGGATGATCATCATGGATGTTGCGAAGCTGTCCTCCGGAGCTCTTGCCCTTTGGCACTGGGCTGCGTCGTCCTTAGCAAATGTCCTGCGGCTTGGGCTGTTGGGTGGCTGATGGAGCGCAGGAGGGAGCCGGTGCTCTGGCAGTGCAGGAGCCTCTGCGTTTGCAGGGAGAAACCTCTGTCACCGCCCCAGCTGCTCCTGGGACCGTCTGCCACGCGTGGGCCAGGCAGGGGTGGCTCAGCCCAGCACCGCTCCCCAGGCTTATGGGTCAGAGCAGGGCGCAGCCCCCCTTCCTGCTGCCGGTGCCCGCTGCGCCCCGTTTGCTGAGAGCCCTTTGTGCCGAATAATTGAATATCACACTGGGAGGCTGACAAGGAGACATGGGGCTGGGGGAGTGAGTGAGGCCATGGCCGTGGCATGTGGGGAGCATCCCTCTGACCCCACGTCTCCCTTCCCTGCCTGAAGTCCCCCCTTCCAGCCAGCTTCTCCCAGCGAGCACTTGTCCCTGGTGTGCTTGTCCCCGGCACGCTTCCTGCCGAGCTGCTGGGGTGAGGATGGCCGCCCGTCCTCCCTGCTGGGCTGGGCAGCCTTTATTGAATTATTTCCCATAGGCTCGGGGCCGTGCTGGTGCTGGCTCCCTGTGGTGGGCACAGGGGCTGCTGCATGAGTCCCCAGCCCAGGGCTCTGCCGTGCTGCAGCCACCCTCCTCTTCCTCCTCCTCCCGCTCCGGCTCCCCGCTGTGTGCTGCGAGGAAAGAACAGGCTCACCGGAAAGCCTGAGTGGCATTTTTTGGTTAAATCTCATGTAAATCTGGCTTCGTCCTTCTTCGTGGTGCTAATTGGATTGCCCCGAGGCGGTTTATTTTCCCACGCAGGCGGGTGTGGGGTGGGAGTGGGGCAGTGCTGGGTGGGGGGGCTGCGGGGACAGGGGACGTGCTGGGGCCTGGGGGAGCGTGCCAAGCTCACTGCTCTGCCGAAGCAGCCAGGCCTGGCAGCTCGGTGTGGTGCTGGGCTCCATGGGGCCATGCCAGAACCCCAGTGAGGCAAAGGAGCTGGGGAGGGAACCCCAGGGAAACCCAGCATAGCCCTGGTGGACAGAGACCCTGGTGCCAGGAGAGGCCCTTGGGCAGCGACACCTCCATCCCAAGCCCTCCAGCCCTCAGCTGCCTGCAGGCTTGGGCAGCCCTTGCACGGTGCCGTGCTGCACCCCAGCCTGGACTGCAAGAGCTGCAGGGAGCTGGAACCGTGGTGGGGAGGGAAATCTGGAGCTGTCACCTCTCCGGCACACCCCAGCTCCCTGTCCTGGCTGCCTCCCGTGCCGCTCTAACATGCTGTCCCCTTCCCTCCCTCCCAGAGCTCCTCGGATCAGCAAAAAAAGTCAACGTCAACTTCCAAGACACCGACGGGTGAGTGGGAGCCCTGCACCCAGGCGTGTGTGCCATGGGGTGCCGCGAGCAGGGGTGCATGTGCTGTGGGGAGCAGGGGGGGCGCGTGCCTGGGGGTCGGTGCAGCACAGGGTGCAGCGAGCAGGAGTCTCGTGCATCTATGGGGGCACGCCAGGCGTGGAGCGATGCAGTCGTGCAGGCAGGGTCCGGACATGCAAGGGCTCTCGCCCCTGTTAGCCAGTGTGGCTGAGCCCTGCCTGCACCACTGAGCCAGTGGGCTTGCAGGCGTGGGCATCAGAGGTGGGAGGCGAGAGCTGAAAGACAGAGGAAGAGCCATGCCCCATGTCTCGCCAGCCTCCTCCCAGCTCTCGCCATGGGCTTGGGGCTCTGCAGGTGCTGTTCAGGGAGCAGCCCTGCAGGGCACTGGGTGGGCACTGGGGTGCCACTTCGCAGCTGGCATCCAACAGGCGGGGAGGAGTGGGGAAGGGGGCCGCAAGGCTCACCACCCGCTAATCACGCTAATGAGGCCGCCAGCGCAGGAAGGCAGCCAGAGCCCTGAGGACGAGGGAGGCTGTAATGGGAGCGGGGAGTGATGCTTGCAGGGCAGGGCAGCAGCCTCTCCCTGTGCCCCCTGGCTCCTCCTGCCCTGTGGGGCAGCAGGACACGGGGCTGGGCAAGGCTGGTTGGTCCCTGGGGATGGCTCTGCTGTGGCTATGGACATGGCACGTGAGCAGAAGGGCCGGATGGGGTCAGGAACGGGAGGGCACACCCTGGGGACGCACAGCTGCAGCAGCCTGGGTCCCTCCTCATCCTCACCCCTGAGCAGGGCCCTGGTACCGGGGTGGTGGCAGCGGGCATCCCCTGGTACCTGCCGGCGCATCGGCTCTGCCAGCCTACGTGTGTGCACGTGTGTGCGTGCATGGGTGCATGCAAGCGTGTGGATGTGCAGCTGAGCGTGCGTGTGCATGCAAGCGTGTCTGTGTGCGCAAGCGTGCATGCACGGCAGCGGGAGCATGTGGGCATGCCAGCCAGTGCTGGGGCGGGTGCGTGGCACTGCCTGCGCAGGGCAGGGGCTGGAAGGTGCGATGTAGGCAGGGCGAGGGGCTGGATCACCTCACGGACCACCTCAGGCAGTGGCTGCTGGAGCCGACAGGTCACCAGAGGGCTGTGCATGGCAGCAGGGCTGGGATGGCAGTCGAGAGCTGCGGCTACTGGCCAGCTTGGCAGGTGCAGGAGCAGCCCTGCAGCAGACGAGCAACCTCCAGCCTCCAGCCCTGCTCCTGGAAAGGATCATCTCCCGGGAATGCGCAGGGCAGACCCAGGCTGCAGCCCAGAGCTCCGCTCTGCTGCCGGCGTGCTGTGCCAGCTCAGCCAGCCTCAGTGCCGTGCCTCAGTTTCCCCATCTCTGCTGTGCTTGCTGATTCCTAGGCTGGTGGGCACCATGGGCGAGCACCATGCTGGTCTTCCTGTGCTTGCCTGGGGGATGGTGTCCTGCCTGGTGTGTGGCTTTTGTGGCCGGCTGGGCTGGGCTGTGCTGGGGGAAGCCCCCAAGGCAGCCCGGGGGAGGGCTGCGATTTGCACCATCTTGAGCGGATTTGAGCAGGGCGCTGGAGCGGAAAATGTTGACATTTCCCAGGCAGACGTTGGGGATCGGCCTCCTGTGCAAGCTGTCTGCTCGCATCGCTGCTCCCCGCCGGGGGATCCCAGGCGGCAGCTCCGCTGGGAGCGTGGTGGCCGAAGTGTGCTCCCCAGCAGGAATGTGTCCCCCTCCTCAGCTAGGGGTCCCGGTGATGGGGGGCAGACGGGATCACCATCCCACAGACACCAGGCAGCTGTGGGGGCCAGCAGGTCCCACTGGGGTCCACAGTCCCTTTCCGGGCTCTGGTGACACTGGGGTGGCCCTGGGGATGGGACAGGGATGCTGAGCGTGACCAGGACCCGGAGCGGCAGGGTGATGGGCGCAAGCGCAGCCATGTGGAGGATGCCGCTGCCGGGAGCAGCAAGTAGGTCAGCTCCTGGCCTCCTTCCCAGCAATGAGCCTCCCGGTTTGGCCGGTCCCGGGTGCTGCGAAAGCAGAATAGTATGTGGTCCCGAGGGCTTTCCCCACCCCACAGCAAGATACAGCACCAACAGGGGCACCACTGCCATCTGGCAGCCTGGGCCCCCCTGCGCCGGTGCCCATGGTTGTGCTGCCAGGGCCAGGCTGGGGGAAAGCGGGTCAGTGGAGACGATGGCTCCCTGGCACCCCCCACCCTTGGTGGGACCCACCCTGTGCCTTTCCCTGCCCATTGCCTCCAGCCCCATGGGGTCTCAGCATACCCAGGGAGCTTTTAATCTGCATCCATCTTGCTCCAGCATCCCCAGATCGCACCCCCCAGCCCCCGCTCCCAGCTTGGTGGCATCCCCAGCCCTACATCCCACCGTATGGGCTGGGGGGGGTGTCTATCCTGTGGCTGCAGCGCCCCAGGGAAAGCTAAATAAAGTGATGGGCTGGAGAGCAAACCCCCGTCTGCCCTGGCACATGCCACCCTCTGGCCCTTGTTGCATGCCGGGACATGGCCGGCTCCTGGCTTGGCTCATGGGTCGGCCACGGCTGGTCCCTGCAGTAACTCCTTCTCTGGGTGCCCATGGAGGCAGATGTGGGGTTGCCCTGGCAGCTGGGGGACATGTGCACATGGGGGACTGTGGGAGGCAGAGCAGGCGCCGTGGGGTGCTGTGGTGGGTGCAGACTCGAGGCCAGGCTGCTGGCCAGCAGATGGTGGGGCTGCGCAGGGGACAGGGACGTGGGACCCCTGACACCCCAGCCGGTCCCCAGGTTCTCGGCTCTGCACCATGCGGCGCTTAACGGCAACACGGAGCTCATCTCGCTGCTGCTGGAGGCACAGGCTGCGGTGGACATCAAGGATAACAAAGGTGAGGCCTGGGGTCCTGGCCACAGCCCCCCAGCCTTTGGCAGGCTCACAGGGGGCTGATGTCCTGCCCACCCACAGGCATGCGGCCCCTGCACTACGCGGCTTGGCAAGGCAAGAAGGAGCCCATGAAAATGGTGCTGAAAGCGGGTTCCTCCGTGAACATCCCATCGGACGAGGGCCAGATCCCTCTGCACCTGGCGGCACAGCACGGGCACTACGATGTGGTACGGTGGGGCTGGCGGCCGGGCGCGGCGGTGGCAGGGGGACTGTGCCGCCCTCCCTGCCCCTGCCCTCACTGAGCTGGGGTCTTGCTCCTCTGCAGTCGGAGATGCTCCTGCAGCACCAGTCCAACCCTTGCATCATGGATAATTCGGGGAAGACGCCCCTGGACCTGGCGTGCGAGTTTGGCCGGGTAGGGGTAAGTCCTTGCAGCGCCGGGACCCCCGAGAGGAAGATTGGGAGGGGACGGGGGCACGGGAAGGTACTTGGGATGCTGGAGCAGCCCAGGGGGGGCACAAGGCAGCCCCCCGGAGGGATGGCAGTGGTGGCGCACAGTGCCACTGCTGTGGGGATATCTGGCTGCTGGAGGAGGGTAGAGCAGGGAAGGGAGGTGGGGGCCGGGGGGCCGCAGCCCCGGCAGGCGGCTGAGCCGCCCTTGCAGCCCTGCTCCGTCTGTGTTTGCTGAGCCAGGTGGTCCAACTGCTCCTGAACAGCAACATGTGCGCGGCGCTGCTGGAGCCCAAGCCAGGGGACGCCACCGACCCCAACGGCACCAGCCCCCTGCACCTCGCTGCCAAGAACGGCCACATCGACATCATCCGGTGGGTGCCATGGGCAGGGAGAGCAGTGCCGGAGCCCCCATGGCAGCCTCGCTGACCCTGCTGTCTGCCCGCAGGCTCCTGCTGCAGGCTGGCATCGACATCAACCGGCAAACCAAGGCGGGCACAGCGCTGCACGAGGCGGCCCTCTGCGGCAAGACGGATGTGGTGCGGCTGCTGCTGGATGTAAGGCCCCCCCTGACACCCCTGGATGCCTCCAGCCCAGGGAGGGGCTGTGGGAAGGGAGAGACTCCATGGCTGGGGGTGCAGAGCAGCATGTGCGCATCTCCCGGGGAATGGGGCAGAGGGTCCCGGGGACACACACCAAGGCAGCGAGCTGTGCCCTCCAGCTGCTGGTCTTGGGGTGGCCCGGGGCATCCTGGGGGGCGGCGGGGTGGGGGCAGCCTCCTCCCAAGCCCTCTCCGCGCTGTTGCAGAGCGGGATCAATGCCCACGTCAGGAACACCTACAACCAGACGGCTCTGGACATTGTCAACCAGTTCACCACCAGCCAGGCCAGCAAGGAGATCAAGCAGATGCTGCGGGGTAGGGGGGCTATGGGACGGCTGCACCAGCGCTAGGGGGGATGCCAGTCTGGGGGTGAGACCCCCCGCAGCAGGGCTGGGCGGCCAGTGATGCTCCTGATCTGTCCCCGCAGACGCCTCTGCCGCTCTGCAGGTCCGGGCCGTCAAAGATTATTGCAACAACTACGACCTGACCAGCCTCAACGTGAAAGCCGGGGATGTCATCACCGTGAGTGTGACTTGGGGCGGGGGGGAGTCTAGGGGGGACCCCGATGGCAGCACTGGCCCCTGACCTGGCCCCTGCCTGCAGGTGCTGGAGCAGCACGCCGATGGGCGCTGGAAGGGCTGCATTCATGACAACCGGACCGGCAACGACCGTGTGGGCTACTTCCCCTCCAGTCTCGTCGAGGCCATAAGCAAACGAACAGGCAAATAATCCACCCCACCCCCCCTACCCTCAGGGCTGCTCCCAAACTCGCTGCCCTAGGGATCCCCATTTTGGTATGGTGGTGCCTGGTATGTCGGGGGTGCAGCTGGTAAAGCCAAGCTGGGGCGATGCCCCTGTCGTGCATGTGGGGTTGGTGTCCCCGTTTCCCTGTTGTGTGCATGGAGATGGCGTCTTTGAGTGTGTGACCCCATGTAGGGTCAGTGTCTCCATTGTGCATGTAGGGTCAGTGTCCCCATCATGCATGTGGGGTTGGTGTCCCCATCAAGTGTGCAGAGTCAGTGTCCTCATTGTGCTTGTGGAGTTGGTGCCCACCTGGTGCACGTGAGGGTCGGTGCTGGGAGCCCTGGGATGTTTACGGGGCAGCCCCAGTGCCAGGCTGGTGTTGGGCTGGAGGAGGCGTTTGTGATGCTGGGAGGTCGATGCATGGGGAGACCTGGGGGTGTTACTGCATTTTGAGGGTGATGGCGCAGCAGTGGGGCCGGGGGACCTGCTGTTCAGAGTCTGAGTAAGGGGGCTGGGCACTGGTGCCAGGGACCTGGCGCTGCCCCACGGGGTCCCTCTCCCTGGCCACAGGCAGTCTCAGGGATCAGACCCTGCTCCCTTGCCTTGAAGCTGCCGGTCCCTGTCCCCATTCCCATCTCTATAGGCTCCCGGTGGGGTGCGCGTTCTCCCGGGATGGCCTGTAACCACACGCGCTGCCAGGAGTGATGTGGTGGGGATGGTACCTCTGCGGGCAGCATTGAAAGGCCCTGTGTTGACTGGCTTGTTCCCCCCCCAGCAGCCGCACACTGCCCAGCTCTGTGCGATCTTGAGGGCGGCCACATCTCTGGGGCGTGCGCAGGGAGTGGCAGTGCTTGAATGAGATCCCAAGGGAGCAATGGCACGAGTGCCTGCTGGCTGCCGGGCACTGCTGCACAAGCTGCAGAGGCTGAGGAGGTGCCCTGTGCCAGACAGGCAGGGGCAGAGCCGCCCTCCGGGTGTTGGTCGTGTGGCGATACCACAGGGGTGAGGTCCATGGCTCCTGGGATACAGCTGGCTCCGCGGCGGTGTTTGCCAGGATGTGGGGTTTCATTGCCACCCCATCAGCTGCAGCCATGGGCCCCGTGCAGCAGGGTGGCGGCGTGGGGCGCAGGTGGTGGCTGCACTGGGGCTTGGCCGGCCGGGCACTGGGGTGCTGGCACTGCAGCCCCCAGCCCAGCCGTGTCTGCAGCCTGCCTCCTCCCGGGATGCCTTCATGGGGAGCAGGACCCCTGGCAGCCTGGCTGTGGGAGCCCCACAGCACCGGGACCCCCACGGTGATGTTCCTGCCTCAAGCATGGGGCTGCGCTGGCATCCATGTCCCGCCAGGGAGCCATGGCGGGTCTGCGGGATGTACTCACGGGCTGTACCTTGCCACCGGGCCGTGCCGTGCACTGAGCTCCCACTGCTGCTCCTTGGCTCAGCTCCGCATCGGTTGGGTCTCAGTTTTGGCTTCTCCATGTTCCTTTGGTTGCTTTTTTTGTTTGCTGCTTTTTTTTTCTTTTTTTCTTTTTTTTTTTCCTTCTTTTTTTGGTGGCGCTAAGCGTGTCTCTATTATTTTGATTCTTTTCATTTTGTCTCTTGTTATGTTTTATTATCAGGTTCATGGGAGACTGTAACAATCCCCCAACAGTACCAAAAGATCCCGCTCCCGGCTTACGGGGCTGCTGTGCTAAACGGTGACGCCTCGTCCCATCCGTTCCATTCCCTGCCTCCACCTCCACCTCCACCACCACATTCCCATCAGACTCTTTTCAGTTCCTTTGGCTATCACAGGCTCTCCCCTAGCAGTGCCGACGAGCCGCGTTACGGACAAGGTAGTTCACCGCTCGCTTCGTGCTCTTGATGGATTTCTTTCTTTTCCTTTAAAGTGTGTTATCGAGTCTTTTCTTTCTGCTCGGCCTCTCTCCCCCTTGCCGTGGTGTGTTTGCACGCGGCTGCGTGCAAGCGTGTGCAAGTGGGTG
The DNA here is from genome assembly GCA_008921705.1 of Burhinus oedicnemus. Lineage (NCBI taxonomy): Eukaryota > Metazoa > Chordata > Aves > Charadriiformes > Burhinidae > Burhinus > Burhinus oedicnemus. The sequence continues at coordinate 876,600 of VFFE01007149.1, forward strand.
CACATGGGTGCGTGTGTGTGCATGCAGGCGTGTGCGTGCAGACGGGTGCATGTGCGTGTGTGTGCATGCAGGCGTGTGCATGCATGCAGTGCGTGCAGGTGCGTGCACACATGCATGCCATCGGCCCCCTGCCCTGCACGCCCTCTCCAATGCTGCTGTAGCACTGCGTGGCCTGCGGCTCTGCTGCCGGCACATCCCAAGCTCGGCACCCCAGTGTCCCCGGCTGCGGGGCAGGGCTGGAGGCAGCGCCATGCTGCTGGCTGTCCCATGGTCCCTGCTCTCCTGCCCACCCTGTCCAAGTGCGTGAGGGCCCCCAAAAACACTCTGTGCTGAGGGAGAGGGCTGAGCAGCGCAGTGCCCGGCTGGGAGCTGTGGGAGGTGAATTTGGGTGCGGGGACCCTCTGCCCACTGCAGCCTCCCCCGCAGGGGCTTCAGCACCCAGCAAGCAGCTCTAACTGGGTCGGGACTGTGCTCAGAGCGGGAAGGGGTTGTGGTGCCGGACATGCTTTCTTGGGGGGTGCTCTCGGGGCTGACAGCGCAGGCAGTGCCCAGCTGCACCATCCGGACCGTCCCTGTGGCACAGCCAGGTGACGGATACTGCAGGTCCATCTATCGCGAGTGCCTGGAGAGCAGATATTTGGCAGGGGGGGTTGCAGGGGTGCAGCCCAGGCCTTGCCTGCAGGGGCTACCGCTGGCTGGCTGGGGGCTGAGGGTCTTTGTGCATGCCCTGGTGGCAGTGGCAAAGCAGGTTGTGTTGGGAGAGTGCCGGGCCAGCCACACTTGCAGCTTGACATTGTCCATCTGCCAGTGCTGGGGACAAGGGAGCAAAATTTTTCCCAGGGCTTTCTCTCCCCACTGGGTTGCACAGAGCCTTGCGCCTGCCCGGGCAGCGCAGGCTCCTCGGTGTGACCACAGCACATGTGGTGTGAGGACGTCCCAACCTGATTGCGGCGTGGCCGTTTGTTCCCCCTTGTGCTCCTTCTGTGAATGTATCACCTTGCACCATCCACCCCCTGCTACAGCCCGGCCACTAATGGGGCGAGCAGCTTAATGAATGAAAACGGCCTGGGCGGCAGCGGGGTGGCAACATCCCGTACCTGGTGGCTGGTGGTGGTGCTGGGCTGAGTGGGGCTCCTCGGCGGCTGGCGGCAGGGCTGCGGCAGTGCCGGGTGCCAGGCTGTTGTCCATCTCCCTCTGATGCTGCTTTAAACCCTGGGCTCGCCACAGAGGCCGGGGAACTCAGCCCCTTCTTGTGGGTCCTGTCCAGTGCTGGGTGTCCATGGCTGGCCCCCGGTGCAAGCAGGAGCTGGCGGGGGCAGCCGGTGGGATGAGCCGGTGGAGGAGTGGTGTTTCAGGAGTGACCTTCGAGCCGTGCCCTGCTGGGAGGGCCGCATCCCCTTGCCTGCTACTGTGTCACCCATGTATTGCCAGCTGCCGTGGGGCACCCTGGGGAGCGCAGGGGCTTCAGCCTGGCCCCATACTGCCCCTGCATCCTCCCCCAGATGGGTGCAGGCAGCCACAGGGGCACAGCCAGCACCATCTTGGCCAGGGGACAGTGGGGTGGGGACCCTGGTCCCCACTGCCCAAGTTTGCCTGGCTCTCTTTGCTCCCTCACACTGGGCCATGTCTGCATCCTGCTCCACATAGGGATGACATGGTCCCTGTCCCCTGCCCAGGGTGTGCTGGGGCACTGGGACATCCCGCCGTGGGTCTGTCCCTGGCCGGTGGCAGGGAGGAGGAGCCCTGCAGGATGGGGTCCCGGGGCTGGTCACTGTCACCAGCTGCTCAGAGAGAGACAGGTTCCTGGGACAGCACTGGCATCTCTGGGCATGGCAGGGACCCCACACCTTTGCTGCAGGGTTTTCCCTGTGTACGGCAGCAACGGGCCCCAGGGCCGTGTGTCCCTTCGCCCTGCACCACACCGATGCAAGCCTGAGCGTGTGGAGCCATGCATGCCTGACGGCTGCTCTCTCTGCTCTGCCACCAAGGGTCCCGCGGGGCTGACATGAGCCCATCCCATCTCTCGCCGTCGCAAGGCGGATCAGCCACGCCGGCTCCCGCAGAGGAGATCTGGGTGCTGCGGAAACCCTTTGCAGGTATGGTGGGCGTGCGCTGCTGGGACCCTCCCTGTCCCTGGGGGGTGCGCATGCCGGGATGTGGCAGTGGCTCCAGTGGGGCATGGCTGCACCACGGTGTCACCCTGCCCTGCCGTGGGGCTTGGTGCCCTGATAGCATCTCCTCTTCCTGCGCAGGTGGCGACCGAAGCAGCCTGGGCAGCACGGGCAGCGTGGCGTCTGCCCGCAGCTCGGGAAGCGGGCAGAGTGCAGGCAGCGGGGCACATGCCCTGCACGCTGGCTCTGAAGGCGTCAAGGTAAGACGGGCTCCGAGGCGGCTGTCCCGGCCTGCGGTGGCACTCTGCTCCAGTCCTGGCACTGGCATTTGCCCCAGGGCAGGCATTTGCTGCCTTGGCAGCTGCCCCCGACCACTGCTGGGACTGATGCTTGGCCGGGTGCTGTGAGGTCCTACCAGCACCCAGCGTGCCACCGGCTGTGGCTGTCACTGACGGTGGCCACCAGCGTGTCCCCTCCTGGCTGGCCCCTGAGCTGCTGGCTGGGCATGCCCGTGGCTGCAGGGGCTGCTGGTGTGTGCAGGGTCTGGCCGAGGCTGCACGCCGTGTCTCTGCTGCCACATGCAGGGTGCCTCTGCACTGCGCACTGCAGTGCACGCTGCGCTGCACGCTGCGCACTGCCACCGGCACGCTGCCCACTGCAGCTCCGCGCTGCACAGAGCCGTCTGCCTGCTGCTGCCAGCGCACAGCCCACCGCGCACGCCTGCCTGCAGATTGCACACTGCAGATTACCACACTGCATTCTGCTGCCGGCACGTTGCCCACTGCACAATCCACGCTGCTGCCTGCAGGTTACACACTGCACATCGCTGCCGGCACGTTGCCCACTGCACAATCCACGCTGCTGCCTGCACGTTACACACTGCACATCGCTGCCGGCACGTTGCCCACTGCACAATCCACGCTGCTGCCTGCAGGTTACACACTGCACATCGCTGCCGGCACGTTGCCCACTGCACAATCCGCGCTGCTGCCTGCACGTTACACACTGCACATCGCTGCCAGCATGTTGCCCACTGCACCCTGCTGCCTGCATCGTGCAGGCACTTCGTGCACTGCCCACGGCAGCCTGGGGTGTCCCGTCCCCTGGGCAAGGCACCCGTGAGCCCACCCCCCCTGGCATCCTGCCTGCATTATGCCAAAGCAGGCTGGGCATGGGGGTCTGCATGCCCCTGAGCCCACCGTGCTGACGGCCATGGGAGCTCTGCTTTGAGGGTGGGGGGGGGGGCCCTGCAGCCCGTGCTGGCAGCCTGGGCCCGGCATGCGTCAGGCTGGATTTGGGGTGCCGCGGCGCCGCAGGCTCCCGCCGCCTGCGAAGCACCATCTGTGCTGCTCCCGCTCTCCCCACCGCAGCCCGAATCTGCTGCATCCCTCCCTGCCCATCCTCACCCGGGCTGGTGGCGGGGCGGCCACTGCAGCACCCGCAGCACCCGCAGCATGCGCCCCCCGCGCCCACCGGCCCCCGCCGCTCGCCCGCCTCACTCCTGCCTGCTCTCCCCCCTTCCTGGGGTGTTTTTCAGCTGCTGGCAACGGTCCTTTCCCAGAAGGCTTCTGCGCAAGAGACTGCCGTGGGCGATGGGCCGGCCAAGGCGCAGGACATCCCCGCAGGTGCGTGCCGCCGGCCGCCCGGCTGCCGGGAGCAGGAGGAGCCCTGGCCCTGCCGCGGGCGTGCCGTGGATCCAGGGATTTGTCTTTTTTTTTATTGCCACGGCACCCGTCGCCAGAAGAAAAACGTGTGGGTAAAAAATGACTCTCTCGCCTTTCGGC
>VFFE01007149.1:900251-974060 GCA_008921705.1 Burhinus oedicnemus
CACGGCCCTCTGGAGTGTCAGCCACCCCTCCCAGTTTGGTATCATCAGCAAACTTGCTGAGGATACACTCTGTCCCCTCATCCAGGTCATTGATGAATATATTGAACAAGATTGGACCAAGTATTGACCCCTGGGGGACACCACTGGTTACAGGCCTCCAACTTGACACTGCTCCATTAATCACAACCCTCTGAGTTCTGTCACACAGCCAGCTCTCAATCCACCTCAATGTCTCCTCATCTAGCCCACACTTCCTCAGTTTCCTAATGAGGATGTCATGGGAGACAGCATCAAAAGCCTTGCTGAAGTCAAGGTAGATAACATCTACTGCTCTCCCCTCATCCAGCCAACCAGTTCAAGATCAGGCCATGATCACGGTGCAAGCCAAAGCCACGGGCATGTTCTGCCACACTCTGATATTCCTATCCTCCAAGTCTGCAAGGGGTTTCTCTACCTCATCCTCCACTTTAGTCCCTGTCATTCCTCTCATTTCCCTGGAAATCCTCAAGGATAAGAGCAAGGGGAAGCCTGGCCTCTCTCTGTCCTTGGCCAGTCAGCTCATCACATATATTTCTCGGTAGCTCTTCTAACATAGCTGAAGCTATCCCGCTGTCAGGTGGATGAGACAGCTGGTTTGTAAGCCCATTAAGCCCACTGTAAATTTTGCCACTTTAAATAGCTTGCTCTCTTTTCTGTTCTTACAGCAGAAATGTGTAGCAACAATTTAACTTGATAAAGTAGCAAATACAATCTAACATGCTAATGAATATTAGGAAAGGAACAAAGGCTGCAGCATTTCACTGGTCCTGAACTTGCCCTGTGGGTTCTCTGGAGCCTCCTCAGCCACATTCCCCTGCCACAGGGCCAGCACTTGGCAGCAGCGCTGGAGAGGCTGCAAGTCACTCTTCAGAGCTGTTATCTGCTGCCCTGCTCACGCGGCCTTTTCCTGCCCTGCACAGCTGCATGGTGCTCTCTCCAGAGCTGCCAAACCAGGACTGCAAATGAAGCCAGTCTGCTTCCTGCAGCATATTTTTTTTTTCCATATTAACCAGTAAATCTCAGTGTCTCCATGAAGAGCTGCTTACTGAAATGGTGCAGTTTCACTGCACCAAATTCCAACACCTTTGGGGATAGCACCCTCACTGCAATAAACAATTGCGCTCTCTGCGTTTGCTGCTACAGCTCCATCCTAGCAATCAGAAGCACGTCATAAGCATTAGAGAGCCCATCGCAAAGCCATCTTTCTTCACATGTAGCACAGAAGCAGGAATAATATATAGTTTCTATTAAATCCCAGTAAAATGGATATAGCAGAATATTCATAATACTCCGTGGCTTTCATTAGAGGATTTCAAATCCTTTTGCAAGCATTAACTAAATGAAGCTTCAAGCCATTCTTGTTTTATAAGAAACACTTTCTTCACAACTGAAGAGCAGCCGTTCCTGGGGTGCCCAGGAGGCAGCAGCACTTTGCAGAGCCCTTCAGGACAGGGAAGGGGGAGTTTTAGACCTCACTGAAGCCACACCAAGGAGACTGAACATGGCCAGGATAGGGAGGCTGACAGTACAGCTCTCCTGGGAAAAGCCACCCAATATTAAGCTCCAAGCTTCTCTGGCTAACTGCAGTGCCCCGCACGCCCCACTGCAAACTGGTTCAGAGCTGCCTCGTGGGGAAGTTTAACGCATGTCCATCAGCATCTCTGCTCCTACACCGGCCTGGCTTTCCTGGTTAGGAGCTGCCTCATCTTTGCTCACTGAAGCTGAGAGTCACTGGGGACAGTCAGGGCTCGGCTATATAGCTCACATAGGACCTCTGTGGAGCCCACGTTCACGATTTTGAAGAGTTCTGCCTTACCCCACAGGTTGTGATGACTGGATCCTTAAACACACTACAGCACAGTTGGCAGCACAGCTTCACGGACGGTTGTTCAGCAAACACCAGTGGCTCCTGAAGATGAGGAGAGAAAGGGACAGAGAGAGCACAAGGATTAGTCCAAACGCAAGAGCCTCCAGCTCTGCAGAAGGAATAAAACAACTCTTCAGTAGCAAGCCTTGGGGAGCCCACGGCATAGGGCACGCTAAGGGTTTCACTATCTCAAAATAAACTTTTCTGGGTCTGCTGACCTCCAGTATGTAAGAGGTAGGGGAAGATGAACTTGGGAATGGCTGGAGATGCTCAGATCATCAAACTAGGGTCCACCAGCATCTGGCAGTATCAGAACCTGACAGCAAACTGCACAGATCAACTTCTTTGCCAGAGTGACTCAAGTCACCAGAACCTCATGAGTTGCGCTGTCTGGTACTTTTTGCCTGGTTGGACTGAACAGTGTGTTGTCAAAAACGTCCCCTGTACTAAGCCTGAAGTTTAAAAGCAATTTTAAAACAGCTTGCCCTTTTGTGTTTTTGAAACATCCTGAAGGAAGGGCTCTTTCATTCCCTTATGAAGTAGAAACAACATTGTTTCTGCTGCAATGGGCAAATCTCTCCAGTTTTGTTTACCAACTAAGACTGCCGGAGCATGGGGTCCGAGCACGTCCTCCCTGAGATGCATAGCTCTCCACTCCATGCTAGAGCAGGGCTTCACATTTCAGAGCATTTCAAATCAATCACTGGAGTTCGGTCTGTCTTTTCATCCTGTGCTGCTCTCAGAACTGCAAACACAACCCCCTGGGCTCCTAAACATGAAACAAACGCTTTTATCCCAGATCTGTGGCAAAATGTCGCCTGACCTTTTATGCATCCAGTCTGGGGTTAGTCACTGGGTCACAAGCTAAGCTCAGCTTAGAAATGCCCTCCCCCAACAAGAGTCACGTGTGGACAATTCCTCGCACCCTCCTGGGGCTTACAATCAAGCCAGTGGGGTGCCACGCAGCCCTAAATGCAGGATGGGGCTCTGAATCAGTGGGGAATTGTATTAGTCTTGCTGCCTGGGGCTAGACCACCAGCCTAAAGACTTGCAACCCCCTACCGCTCTGCAGCAGAGCAAGGGAATCACACATGACTTTGCAAAGACTTACAGTTTTTCTGAGAGCAGAAAAGCCTCACCATTATCCCCTCTTTACATATAAGGAAATGGTACACAAGGAAGCAAAGTAACTTGCAGAAGCCAATGGTGGAAACAAAATTAAAACCAGGAGTCCTGACAGCCAGGCTTTTAGTTGCCAGACATCATGAAAATCTGCCCCTGATAGCTCTATATACTCACAAGAGTCCACTAAGTCACTCTTTTGACACTGAACTTCCTAATACTGCTCCTTCAGGCAATCCCAAATACCTACTGGCTCCTCCTCTTCCTCATGGAGTGAGAACGTCGAGCGCAAGGACATGTTGGACTCAGAGTGCAATGAGCGGACGGAGATAGCAGAGTCAGAGCGTCGTGGGGTGCTGATCGGAGGCTTCAAAGAGATAAAACCCAGTTCTTGTTAGTGCAAATAATTTCCCCCGCTCCAAACCCCTGTGCACAGAGACTTCAAGTTCAGTCCCCCCTCCTCCACAAAACTCAGCTGCTCCATTTGTTCATCCACTCTGCCAAGCTGCATGGAGTGGCCCCCAGAAGTACTGTGTCTCGCTGCTGCATGCCCTTCCCGGCAGCCAGCAACACTGCACTGTGCTCAGAGACAGGACAGGCGTCATTCAGGTTTAACTTAGTAAACCAAGCTGACATCTAAATTCCAAGCACGTAACTCTCTCAAAGGTGCATTCGTTTGTATACTTACCGTGCGCACCCGCAAAGCAATGGTTTGGAAGAACTAATCCTTCACAGAAAGCTTTGTAAATCTCCCCCAGAGACAGCTACCAGCTTCTGCAATTTCTATAATCTCTGCAGCAGCACTTGTTGTTTCACTCGCTATCTAACTTCTGCCAAATTTCTTTGCGTAAGTGTGGAGACTTCCTTCTATTCAATTCAGTAACAGACTGGCTTTGTCGCTTCCTGCTGGGGAGGGGAGAGCTAAGTGGACACCGCATGCACCAATCAAGAAAAATCCCACTGGTTACGGCGGCCTTGGGATTGGCTTTGAGGGAATGCTGGCGCTGGAATATTAACCAGCAGCACATCTCTAAGGGTGGAATATCAACCAGCAGCGCGTAGCCAAGATGCAATTCAGTGTCAAAGCAAAACTAGAGACTCTTCAGACCACAGGGTGATTGGATTTGGGGGTCTAGAACAGCTGGTACTACAGCCATGGATTTGGGGGTCTAGAACAGCTGGTAGTACAGCCACTGCTGGGTTACTCTGGAAGAGATGCTGCTGTCAGACTGGGAAGACTGCAGAGAGAAGCAATAAGAGCCTTCAAGGAGCACAACTGGCTGACAAATAAATGGGAGAATAAAGCCATAAGCTTCAGCCACATACCATCAAGAGATGACCAATGTCTAGGCTGCCTCCACCTGCACGTATCACACCTATACATGGCTTGACTGTAGCCTACAACATTCAGAAACTCTTAGAAGTGCTGGCTGGAAGGAGCTCTGGAGATCACTGGCCCTCTGCTCACTCGAAGAAAGACTCTCCCTGGCCCTGGACCAGGTTAGCCCTGGCACTGCCCGGCTGGAACAGGGAAAGCTGTATGGACAAAACTCTGCTGCCCCGGGTTCCTGTCCTGCACTACCTTGTAAGCAAAACATTTTTTCCCTCATGTTCAACCTGAACCTCCCAAGCTGCATTTTGTGTGCTTTCCCTGGGTGAAGTATGTAACATCAGACCCAAGGACAGACAAAAGCCATATAGGAGGCTAGTAGGGCAGTCAGGAAATTCAGCAATGAAAGATGTAAGATGAGCTTCAGAGACTGCTGGGTTCCCCAGAAACAGACTATATTTACAGCCTGAGTGCAGTACTTGCTGGGCTGCAGAAGACGAGCAGACCAGGATCTTGCTGGTTCTTCACACTGCTCTGCTTCTTAATTTTTATGATACTGGAATCCTAGGAGCTCAGAAATGCTGCATCTGCTTAGAAGCCAAGGCATAAAGTTCTTTTTATTAAAGAAGGCATATTTATTGGCTAAATATGTAAACCTTGAGGAGAAATGGTTATAACAAGGTAAATCAATTTTATGTGTCTCCATTAATTTTATTATTTTCCTCCACTAGTAACAGAAGTTATCAAAATAACAAGAATGACCGTGCATAGTTCCCATTCTGGAGGTGACACAGAAATCAGGGCAGCAAAGGTAGGCTCTGCAGGGAGGCAGTTTTATCAAGAGCAACATCCTGTATGGATCCCCAATGGAGAGGAGGGGGACTGCAGCCCAAGAGCACTTCCAGGAGACAGGGGTGTGAGACACAGCCTTGTTAGGCTCGTGCAACACTGCAGGCTCAGATCCATTTGTCCTGGCTGGGCTAATACTGGTGTAAACTATGCAGGAGTGAAACGGATGTGCTAAGAAAAATCACTCCACTTGGGCTGTAGTGACAACGCTGAATGGCAGAGGTGTGTGCTGGTGTTTACTGTCCCTCTAGGTGTCTACAGCCCTTGTTTTTGCCAAGCAAACAAGGCTAAGACTCGAGAGACCTCAGTTCTACAGGGTCAGTCACTGCACTGCTTCCCAATCTTAACCTAGCTATTTAGAGTGAACTTTGCAGCACTAGTCGTGTGTAGAGCAGCCAGCACAGGGGACTGACTGCAGGGGACTCTTGCACTGCAAACAGAATAATAGGGAGCAAGGACCACAGGACCCCCACCCTGTGGGCATCTGCCTAGGTTGTGGAGAACCCATATGCACCAAAGCCAAGGAGCACCAGGCCCTGCCACAGGGGAAAGGCAGCACAAGTGGCACTGCTTCAGCCAGACTTGGATTTGGGAAGATCTGACAGAAGGGTCCCACCTCCCCACAGCTCTGCCAGGGATATTTCTGCACTCAACATCAAGTCCATCTTCAAACAGCCCAAGGATGGAGTGCTTAAACATCTTTTGATGGAAGACAGATAGCTTGTGGCTGGCTGGTAACTCAGTCCAGCCTCTGGTTCAGAGGTGAAGCTCCCTGTAAACAACTGAGACTTTGGACAGCCAGTCAGCTCTTCATCCATTAGTATACATTTGCCCCAATATTCAGCTGTAACCTTTAGGTGTAGTTCCCAACATGGAGGCCTCCGTGTGAAGGCTCTAGTACAGTCCTTGCTCTGCTCCCTGTAGGCGAAGCAAGGCTGGGAACCTGCGGCACTGTTTTCAGGAAAGATGACAGCAACCGCTCAATAATCCCTGTCTTGCACACAAAACATGCTGCTTTGCTTTTGGTTTCATTAACAGAAGCTTTAAAAAGAAAGAAAGAGCAGTGGTGGAGGTCACGGGAGGGCTCTGACTCGTCTCCAGCTGTCTCTCTGATGGCTGACAAGCCCTTGGCAGCTTCTGGAGAAGGGAAAACTTAGTGACAAGGAAGGGAAATCCCAGATAATTTCTTGACAAAGCAAAGGAAGCTTCCTAAAAGGGTTAGTGAGAGTTTGTCTGGAGCAGCAGGCAGAGCAGGGCTGTGGTGCTCCTGGTTTGTTAGCACTTAGGGCTGCAGGCTGCTTCCTGAACCACTTATTAATCCTCTTGCTATTTTTCCTTAAGAATATTTAGCAATCCAGGGAAGGTGGGCTGAGACTGTCTAAGAGGACTGAGGCTAGGTCCTAGGGGAGATCTCTCCTGTTCTTGGCTGCACGCCTCAGTTTGCCACACCATAGTTTTCAAAGGAGTCAGGGAGCTTCTCCATCAGACATGGCTAAATGTAATGTCCCCAGCATCCCCTGCTCCTCTGGAAAAATCCTCACCTGTGCTCTGTGAGAACCACACAGCTTGTGAAAAGGATGCAGTGAGCACAGCCCTCAGCCCACAGGCTTAGTGCTGACAGCCAAGGGCTTCCTGGAACAGTGGCCCAGCACCATGGGGTCAGTGATGTGATGGAGAGCTGCATTTGCCAAGGACACGAGGCAAATGTTCAAAGGACTTTTTGAAAAAACAAACACATGCTCACATAAAAACAGCAAGATCTCTGAGCAACAGAAGGAACTTTATAGGACGCTGACAATAAACCTCTTTGCAATCTGGTGTCAAATTTATTTTAAGAAGTGTTGTAGCTCCATACTGTTGCTGACCTCAGTCTCTGCCAGTGCCTAACTTCAGCACCAGCAGTGATCCATTTATCCCTGGCTTGGAAGCTGGGTCTCGTAACCTGACAAAGTCTACAACAACTTATTTAATTTGAAGAGTCTACTACTCACAAGCTTAAATCTAAATAGGAGCTTGTGGTTATGAGATGTGGCTGGAGCACTAGGGCACTAGGGATAAGAGAAGATCAAGGCCTCAGAGCTATCTGTCCACTCACTGAGGTTTACTTTGCTGTTGCTGTTCTTGATTTGATTGATTTAGCTCATTTAATTTCTCTTTAAGCAGCTAGCCCTGAGGCCCCAAAAAGAAGTTACTCAGAAGTGAGTGTGATGAATAAGAAAGCTGGGACATGCTTTTATGCAAAGATATTGCAAGACACGAGAATGATTTGTGTGAGAAGACCCCAGTGATGTAATCCCCAGGAGCCAAACATAGTCTGTGGTGTCCAGTATCCCACTCTGCAGGTTTCAAACATGCTCCCTGTGGTCAGAAGCCCCATCTGGAGGTGGAAAGAGGAATGGATTTTCTGGTCATAACTGCAGGGCCACTTGTGCTGCTGGATGGCCATTCAACCTGCTCTGATCAAGACTGACTGGCCTCAGCCACAGCCCCAGACATTGCTGACAGTAGCTCTGTTTTCTCCCGAGCTCAGGAGACCCAGAGCATAGTGGCCACCTAATGTCAGCACTTAAAAGTGCTAATGCCCTAGGTCAGAAGTAGCCCCTGTTTCCCCACTGCACCAACCATGGGAGCAGCCAGGAAATGTTGAGGCTGGTCCTGCCTCTGGTGCAGACATCTGCCTCCGATATAACGCAGCGCATGGGAATGATGAGGGAGGCAGAGAAGTCCAGAGGAACACCAGATGTCTCTCATTTGACATATAATCAGGTAAGCCAGTCAGCAGGGTGGCTCCTGGCAACACCTACCATGCCATCGTCCTCATCTCGTGGGGAGTAGGTGAGTGTGCTGGAGGAGGATGGGGTCCGACGATGCTGCTTGAAAGTATTGGTCCCGTCAGCTTTAAAGCGAATAAAAAAAAAGGAAGCATTTAAGTTCCTCAGTAACATTTTTGAGCTACAGGTCAGTCTCCATAGCTCTAAGTGTTCCTTGGAAAAGACTAGGGATTCCCCAACTCCAGTTCTTGACCTGGACATACCAGTCCAGGCAGAACAATCCTGATCTCCGATAGCTTGCTGAAATGCATGCAGCCCCTTGAAGGTAGCTTGCCCAGAAAAGAGCACAGATAATACTCTCTACCAGGTCCATAGGTTAAAAATAGTATTAAACGAAAACCTTATACTCCCACATATTCCAGTCACCAACAAAAATTGCTTCGACCAAGGGAGGTTGATTCTTGTAGCACGAGGGAAGCACGCTAAATTAAACTGGAGATACTTGTTTAAAGATCATATTACTGAAGTATATAAAATTTTGAATGTAACTATTCAGGAGTCAAAAAACATATAGAGTCCAGAGTCCTGTACAAATGTAATCCAAACATTTCCCCTGGGCAGATGTTCATTTACTTATCTAAATCAGTGTCAAGTGCCACAGTTTATCTTTACTAAAGTAAGGATATTTTTACTCCAGAATGAAAACAGATCTCTTCCTACATTCACACCACGTGTCAGTGCTCAGACTCCTCACCTGCTGGGCTTTGAGGAACAAAGCACAAGAATTTTAAATGAGCATGTACACTTGCACCCCCTCCTGTCTGAGCTAAAAATGGCCATGGGGGTTTTACCAAAGTGTCCAGAGTGACGCACAGTCAGGCAGAGAGTGAAGATGGGAATTTTCAGCGCTGGTAATGATTGCATGAGAAGTCACAGAAATAAATAAGATTTGGGACTGAGCTCTGTATCAAAACCTGTTGTACTATCCTAATTTCAGCAAGGGCTTCCCAGTGGTACTGTTAAGTCTGCCTAATGGGAGAAAATTTCTGTGCATGCTCATTTCCATCATGCCTGGTGATCAGATGCCATGATTAAATAACACTTGGGCTGCATAATACTAAAACCAACACCTTGGCACCTGTCTGTAATGAACACAGTGATTCTCCCAACAGCTTTATGATCTGTAAAACAACAACAAAAACAGGTAGGAATCACACATAGTGCTTTGTGGAGAAGCTCTATGCATGAAATACACTCACCCTTTGTGATGGTCGTCACAGCAGAGTAGGCTGGACCAAAAGTTGTTTCCATTCTTGTCTGAAACATTGACAAAATGAAGGTCAGTGTGTATTGCTGCAGCACAGCCCAAAGGCTTGGTACCTTTCCCAGACTGGTGAGAAAACATACATATATATTCCCAACTTTTATCCATGGATATTGTAATTTTTAAGAGGCACGAAAGTACCATATTGTCAAAAGCCATCTTAATTTTCTCAAAAGAAAGGATGAGAACACAAGAAGCAGCCCTAGCCTCTATACTCTGCCAACACCACCAAGCCTTACCCCGTTAGTGTTTTCGGAAGTAGTGATGTTTGTTGTGCCACTGGAGAAACGATTGTAGCGAGCGTTCTTGTTTGAGCTCATAATCTAGGCCAGCATTTGTTAGTCATGGGAAGTTTGCTCTGTGGAAGAAGAAAGACAGAAAGAGAGTTAAGGTCATTGTACATATTTTCCTGGGCTCAGAGAACAACCTCCTGTAGCATTAAAACCAAGTATTTACCTAAGCTCACATAAACCTGGATTTTCAGAAGCCACTGGCAAGGTCAAAGTCGGGTTCCTTCAAATCATTCCTGGATGAGCATTCAGCATTTTCTAAAGATATGGTATCTTTTAAAATGACTCCTTAATGACCCGAACACTGGAATACCCATAATCATTAGCTGCTTTTACAAGTATGCAACTGTTTTAAGAGCAGATGAGACTTCTCAGGACACTAATCTAAGCCAGACAGCATTCCACTGGTCATGATACACATGAATATTTTAAAAATGAGAGTATGTACCAGTTGTGACTGACAGTCCCAGCAGAGAAGAGTCCTATGCATGCTCTGTGTCTGGTCCTCTCTCCCTCCCCAGTCTGAGTGTAGTTCAGAAAGCAGATTACCTGCTGCTTCCCAAAACACTTTGCACAGAGCAGTGATTAGTAAGCAGGGTCCTAAAAGGGAGCCCCCTCCACAAGACACAGCAATGGCGAGCACAGAGCAGACTGTACCATGGGAGGCAGAGGGATTTTGGCAGAGGCCATAGACACAAGCCTGATCTTTCAGCGTGCCGAGAAACCGTGAGTGCATGGAGGGCAAAAAAGGTCTCTGGATGTAAAGCCATACCAGTAAAACCCTTATCCCATCAACTGTGAGGCTCAAGCTGAGCTGGCCTGGACTCCAGAGCCCAGGGAACTTGTTCACTCGCAGCTTTACAGCTCAAGCCACCTTCTGAGCACATGACAGAAACGTCCCATTCAGTCACTCAGGGCTTTGCTTTAGCACAAGGGGTTGTGATTGCCTTCCTCCCTCCAGGAACATCCACCCTGAGATGAAGGAAGAGGTGCCCTGGAAGCTCAGCAGCCCCCCATCCTCATCAGTTGGGGAGGCAGAAAGGGATCCCTCCAAGGGAGCCCCTTTCCTGGGCAGGCTGGGCCAGGCTTTCTGACAATGCCAGCCAAGGAAACCAAAGCCTAAACTTCCCTGAACCTCCAGAACTTAAGGCTGCCTCATATTCAAAAGTGTGATGAGCCTAGGCCTCATCCTGTTCTTGTGATGAACTCAGTGGGAGTTTTGCTATTTAATTCAGAAGCCCTGGGCTGTACTGCTGAACACAAAAGCTAGGGCTAGATCTTTGCAGAAAGCAAAAATCCCACGTTTGATTTAGTTATATTTGCATTAAAAGAGTTCTTCCCAGCACAGTCTGAGCTACGAGGTCAAGGAAACCATGAAAGAAACCTTACTTCAAGTGATGTTTGTGATTCTGGATCTCACTCCCAGTTTCTGCTCAGAAACAGCCAGCAAAGTCTGGATCATCAGCCAGAAAGAGAAACCCTCTCCCCAAGAAATCAGAGGGGCTCATTTCTCTTCCTCCGTTGTTTGCACAGTTTTTTACTAGGTTCAAGTTTGCAAAGTCAAGTATTGCACAATAACAATGTGCATAAACACATGGAGTTTTCTTTCTTTAACCTCTGTTGAAACCTGATGCTGGCTTCAGGGCACAAAATTATGCTGTTGTCTCAGTGAATCTGACAAGATGCTCTCAAAGAATCTCCTTTGGAGCCAGGGTACCCATAGGAGGGAGCTGCACCTCCTCTCTGCCATCATACGGAGATGTTTCTGGCTTGAGCAGAAGTTCTGTCAGAGAAGACAAGGGTTCAGCAGGGCACTGAGCTCTCCTCCCAGGCTGCCCCTTCATCCTTGCAGCTGAAAGGTACTGCTTGCACTGGCAGGCTGTCCCAGACTGCCCAAGGAGATAGGGACCCTGTGCTCCAGGAATAAGCTGCTCAGGAAGGATCCTGATTAAGAGACCCCTTTCTGTCCAAGGTATAGTTAAGTCTTGGTACTCTCACTGCCAGCAGCAGAATCCAAGTGCTAAACAGACAGACCAGACAGACATCTGCAGCGAGGACACACAGGCCAAAAATGGTTTACTAAGACACAACCCAAATCCTTTTTTGCAGGACAAGAGCCATCCACCAGCAAAGGGCACCTGGAAAGAAACACCCCACAGATGCCTCCAATTGGCAATGCGGAGCTCCCAGTCCCTTTCAGACATGCCTGCTTCTGGCCCCAGCCAAGATGGCACCGCTCTGGCCAGGCTTTCACGCTCAAAGTTCAGTGCTCACATTTCCAACTTCTGGGGAGATGAAGTGTCTTGGGTGTTTCGAGTAATTGGTTTTCTCTTATCTGAGGGTGACAAGTCCTAAATCTCCAAGCTCTTTAAAAAGAGCAGACCACTGTGAGTTCTCCACTTTACAGAAAGGGAAATTAAGGCTTGCAGAGAGACACAATCACGCAACGTAGCTGTGACCTGGGACTTGCCCAGGGCCTCCTTAGTCCCATCCCAAGAGCAGATCCACCTCCCCCAGCAGCCCCAGCGCGAGGCTGCCTGCACACAGGGCCGGTCGCGTCTTGCACTCACATTTTAAACACTGCACAGGTGATGCTCAGGATGTCCTCGGCCAACACTCTGCTAACAGCCCACAGCCCAGCCGTGCCTGACATAGCACTTCGTATTGCTCGTTGCAGTTCTTTAGCGGACAGCTGTCAGGCAGCCAGATTACAGCAGCAGCACAGCCCAGGGAATCACTACTCAGGTCTAAACTCTCGAAAAAAGTTACAGTCTAAAATGAAAAACAAAAACCCCAACTAAAAACCAAACAACCAAAAACCTCAAAACCAAACCAAAGACCATCTTAAAAACAGGGATCTGGATAATGTTTTCCACACATTTGAAAGCACTGTCCTGGCTGTTTGCAAATGCCAGATCCCTCAGGAGATGCTAAGCAGAGTTGCTGGAGTTGTCTCAAGAACAGCAGGAATGAAGTAGTGTTGTGCTGCTGCATCATGGAGACCTGCCGAGTTTAAAGCTGGGTTCCAGCAAGCAAGACGTTTGGCATTGGCCATTAGGATCCTTTTATTCCTTCCCTAGAGCACAGATACCAGAAGGCACAGGGAGGGCAGGTGGTAGGAAAGAGGGCAGACAAAGCTTTTGGGTAACACACTAGCCATGGCCCCTGGAGATCTGAACACCACTCAGCCCCTCACAACCTTGGGCAAGCCACTGCTTCCTCCCTGCTGTCTCTTTAGTCCTCTTTAGCCTCCCTAAAGTTTCTTTAGTTTATCTCTTCTGCACAGCATATCTGGACTATAAAGCTTGAAGATGAAAGAATCTTCATCTGGATATTTGTGCAGCATCTAGCACAAAAGGGTCTCCACCTTAGCTGGGACCTCCAGTTGATGCAGTGCTCATAAAAAACATACAGCAAGTACTTCATGAGTGATGACAAACTGCCACATTTCCTGTGATTTCATGTCTCAAGGTTGCATTATCTCATGTCTAGTAACATGCATGTATCCCTACAGTTCCCCTCCTATATAGGTTCCCTATGTCTAATGATACAGCTAAACTCACCGATCCCCTCTGGAGAAAGGATTCAGCACCCTCCTCCTCCCACGTTAGGGTGGAAATAGAGGGACTTGCTTTTCAGAAGGGCTAGGAGTTCATGATTCCTTCTTCAGAGAACCTCAGCAGCGTCTACCCAAACACCCTTTATCCTGCACTACTCACAGGAGAAGAGCAGGGATATGCTCCCACCTCAACAAGTCATGACAGCATTAAGGGAACCTGGCATATCAAATATTCCTACTGGGTTTTTAAGGCAAACAATCACTCCCAGATGGAAAGAGAGGAAGCCCATCCTTATGGAGGATTGTAGGCTGTCTGGAGACTCAGGCAAAAGCTCCCTCCCCTTCTCATTTTCAGGGTCTGTATTGCCTTCAAACATAGCAGATGGAGACTCAAAAAAGCAATGGGAAAGCACTCACTTTGGAGCACAAAAAGACAGGAAAAAATCAAGAATGAGGACAACTAACACTTCGAGTAGTTTTGTAATATCATTAAACATAGGATCAGATGTGCATCAAACAGTGACATACAGGCACTGGAGCTACTGCAAATCAGTGATTTATGGCCTGCCAGCTAAGGATAAGTACGACCCTTTAAATAACTGCCTTTGAAACTTCTGTTCAGGCTAGGAGGTGTCCACTGTGGTGCAGCTCACGGGGTAATCCAGCAGGCCACAGAACTGCTTACTGCTGAGAGGCATTAAGGAGGCACATCTCCAGTTTCACCCTGTCCCAAAGCCCCACCAAAACAGATGCAAAATGCATTCCAGCTTCAACAGATCTTGGATAAATCCAAAGCGAAGAAGGGAACAGGGGCTGGAATACAGGGATTTTCCACTCGTTGTTTATAAGCATGTCCTGCACTCTGTAGCTTGGCTGAGAAACCTACCTGCAAGCAGCAGCAGGGAGCCTGCTTCGTGTCTTCTCTGAACAGAAACCAGAGGAATGCAAGCAATGGAAAAAATGTCGAGTGGAGTATCAGCCAGGCTGCAGAACACCAGCCACTACATGAATATCTGATTTCAGCCCAAATCTCTGCAACCACCATATATAGGAAGCATTTCAACAGAGCAGACATCTCTCCAGAGCACTGTCTGACAGCTCCTTCATATCTCAAGCTCTCTTCTAAAAGGTACTCAGAAAGGCCTTTTCCAACTGTTATCAAAGAAGTTAAAAGGAGGCAGAAAAGAGCTGGTGTTGTCGACATTAATACCAGCTTCCTACAGCACTTGTAAAAAGCTCCACCAGATCTCTGAACCTTGGCTTGGCATCTGAACGTTGCCAGCTAAGCCACCCTGTGCTCCCAAGCCTGGAGGACGAGCATACCTCCTGAGTGGCTGGTGTCCCTCCCTGGGGCACCCTGCACCAGCCACGGGCAGCTCCTGCCCCTGCTCTGACTGCAGGCAGAGTTCCTCAGCCTGTGAGGTCTGAGCAGAACCACATCCTGAGGAGATACAGACTACAACACAATGAAAGTGTCAAGTATTTTGTATTACAAAAAACACATGCTCTGTGACATAGAAGGAAAAAAAAGATTTACTGGAAATCACAGAATCCTTTTGGCTAAGTCCTTCTCAGAGGACCAAATACAAAGGGGCTGCAGAAGTCCCCTGAGCACCTTCAGCAGCTCCACAGAGCATCAGGTCAGAAGCCCTCATGCTGGAAACATTCTCCCAATTTTCCAGCCCAGGACTCTACACGGTCAGATTATGATTTACAGCAAAATGGCTTGCAGAGGCACTCTGACACCTGCAGTGAGACGACAGGCTCCACTTGCTTTGAAAAGACAAGAACTGTTGAAAGAACTTGTATGTCCCAGCAGCACACCAGCACAGGGCTGCCCTCTAAACCGGAGAGGCATGCGTGGACCCATGCATCTGGAGCTTGGCTTGAGAGCCCAGGCTGGGATCTAGACTCTCCTTGCCTGGAGTTAGTTTTTATTATTTATTTTTTTCACATGCAACTTTAGGGGTTTTGACAGTAAAAAAGAGAGGGGAAAAAACCTACCCTGGAAAAAGAAAGCTGTGGGGACCCACTATTTGCTAAATCACACGGCTGATAGTAACCAGACGCGAGGGAGAGGAAGGGCTAGGTTTCAGTGTTTGGACATCACAGGAATCAACTCAGGCTTTTGAGATTCACCAAGAAGAAAAGCCTTAAGCTTCCTACTTTAGTACTCTGGGCAAGGAAAAACCCAACCACCAGTAGCTGCAGAAATAGCTGGGAAAATCAGTGCTCTTTCCCCCCACTGCAGAGCCCAACAGGACCAGCAACAGAGTGGTTTTCTGCCGGCTGTTTCATGCTGCTGCCAAGTCCATCATTGCATCTCAAAGCAGGGAGGGGAATCACTCCCAGGACCAGTGGCCCTGATAATACTCTGGCTGGTGCTGAAGAGTTTGCCCACAAGAGGGGTCTGGTGGGACTGGCACAGGTACCTCAAGGGTCTGCCTTCCTCTCAGCCCCCAAAGTGCACACACACACCTGGCTATTCCCAACAGTCAGCAAAAGATTCTTACAACCAACCTCAAGATCAAGACCAAGGCTTTGAGGGAGGACACGGCATGAGAAGGGATAGCAGAGTATCTCATTCTTCACAAACATCACGTAACCTGCCTGATCCCAATTAGGAGCCAGTTCCTCATGTGGGAACCATGCTATTGCAGGCACAATGGCACTGCTTGGGTTTGTGCTCCAGCTGCTCTCTAGGGCGAGACATGGGCATGGCACTGGATCCCGCAGGTGAAACGTGGCACGGCTGGGAAGCAGCTGGCAGACATAATGCCCCACGCCACACAGTGTCTCTTTGCGAAGAAACCTGCAAGCATCTCCACCTTACGCAATCAACAGCCCACAACGCTCAGTGATATGTCTTACATCTGCTTTGTTCTTCTTTTTTTTCCCCTCTTCAGTTCATTGAAGCTGTATTTAAGGTTATTCACCCCTGCAGAAACTGCTGGGCTGGCAAAATCATACACAGCAGGAGTGTTTGCTGGAAAACAAGGCAAATGTGTGCAGCTGGCCTCGTGAGAAAGGCAGGCATGAGGTTATCCTGCTCTGGCTGGGAACAGGCTGTGGGTGATGTGAATTTCCTTATTTCACCACCTGGGTATTCATGGCATAAGACACAAGCTTCTTTTTCTCTTACAACACCACAGCCAGAACCGGAAGGGTTACACATCCTTCAGAGTACTGGCACATCACTGGGGAAAAACATTCTTACAAAAGCTAAAATGCACTGTGCTGCTCCAACAGCCCAGCTCAGTGGGACAAGGGCAAGGCAAGCAGGTGCCAAGAGCAGGGGGTGTGTGTTTGTGGACTATACGCCCTTCCTCAGCTGCATCGCAAGCTCTTACACAGCCAGGGCTCTTCTCGGGGAGGTATCAGGGCTAGTAAATCCAGTCTGGTTTGGGCAGGGTCTGTCCACCTTGTCCATCTGCAGTACCAAGATCTTGCCCACACTTTCTATCTGTGAACTGATTCTCAACGGCCCACAGAAACCTGCAAGGGAACATCTCAGACCAAAGCACAAATGAGACAAGATTCATCAGCTCAAAGGCAAACTTTTCTATAGAGACAACCACGGGATAGTCATACTGGCTTTCTTGGTCAGTGTCTCCAGTGGAAATAGCACTCATTTCGTAAATGCTTGTGAACTGCATTAACAGGGCTTAGAGAAGATGGTGACGAGGACTATCAGCATCTAGTCTGACTTGTAAAACACAGGCCATAAGAATGTGCACGAGCTACAGCAGATCATCAAGACAGACATCTCTCGGCGGTCACAGAACAGGAAGCAGAGGGTGGAGCTGAACAGTCACTCCTCAGGTTAGAGGACACTATGCAAGGGTTCCCCCAAGAACCACTGCTGAATAAGCTTTTGCAAGGTCATAGATGAAGACGTTCAATAAAGAGTGAGCAGTGAAAAATCGCCAAGTTTGCAGATGACACTAAGCTCTTTTGAGTAGTCAAATACCATGTTGATGGTGAGGAACTCAAGAAGAACCTCACAAAGCTGAGAAGACATAAAGGTTGCAGATGAGCTTTTATGGAGCAATGCATCTAGGGAAAAATAATGTAAAGTAGGCCTATGCAATGCTGAGCTCTGATCTGGCAGCTGCAGCTCAGGAAAGAGATGCTGGAGTCTCCGTGGTCAGTTGGATGCAATTCTCATCCCAGACAACAGCAGCAGACAAACAAGCCAAAGAAATTCTGAGCAGCATCACAAAAGCTATGGAGAACAACCGTGAGGGTGTCATTTGGGTGCTGCATAAAACCTTGATGTACCTGTTTCCTGAGTGCTATAGCAGTTCTGCTCTTTGCTTTGGAAGAAGACCACAGTGTAGAAACTTCAGGGACTGACAAATAAAACGATCAATGGGATGTAGTCCCTAACCCAACTACTCCGAGTGGTGGGAAAGTATGAGGCAAATGGATGGTAGAAAGTGGTCAGACTCATGTGCTTTTCATTAATAGCATCTGTTTTTGTAACTGCTGAAGACAGAACTGGGGCTAGGCAGGCCAATGCTCTGTCCTGGCAAGGCATTTCCTACACCCTTAGGGTGACCTCCCTAAGGCCAGTCCATATGCTGAGAGGTGCAGCAGAATACAGAAGAATATAAAATGCAAACAGAAGTTCAACCTTACCAACAGAGCATGGCACTTCCCTCTGGTGGGTCTTTGCTTCTGTGAAACAGAAAGAATCTTTTTATTGTTTACAAGTTTTTGCATTGCTTTTAAATGTCATACAAACTTTTCTAAGCTACTTAAAAGTTGAGACCATAATTGTACTGAGCTCTCATCAATAAAAGTGATATTTTTAATTGCTGCTACTTTTACCAGCGCTCCAATTGACTGCAAAGCTGAGAGAGAACATTCAACAGCTGTTCGACCACTGTCATTCCTTTGTGCAAATGCGGTTCAGAAAGGGAAATCATTTTGTATTAGGTGCTTTTCCTAAAGGGTAATGAGTCCTTGGGATAGAAAAACTTTTTACAATACTTCATGTTAAAACCTGAAGCAGTACCTTTCAAATATGCCTCTAACAGGATCAAAAGTGATAGCTCTGGTGGAACAAAGCATCTAGTTTTTCCCAAAAACCTAAAATCAAGTTAGAACAGAGGCCCATGCTCAATGCTGTTTCCATGACACAAAAGCTACACTTGAAGCTTTACTTCCATTTTAGGAAACCTGGAAGCATCCACCTAGTACACCATTTTTCCTATGCATAAAGCCCCAGACCAGGTTTCGGTAGCGCCTGACCTCTGCAACTGAGATTGGCTTGTTTTGGCTTAATACCTACATGGTCGCTGCTGGGTGGCCAGGCTGGCAGAAACGGGCTCAGAGCTCTTCCACACAAGCCTCTTAATCAAAAGGTGCTTTAAAAGTTGGCCATAACATTACAGTGCTGCATGCTGCTTCTTTCACAGCTTGTGGTCTTTCCCACATCCTCACTCAAAGAACAGAACCATTTGGGGACTTTTGCATTATTAAATTGTTGATTTGTTTAACAAAAAGAGAAAAAATACCCAAGCAAACCCCCAAACCAACAACCTCCTACCCTTCCAAGACAAAATCTCAGTCCTGCTGCTGTTTCTTGAGAGGGAATGATCACCTCCTCTGTGCAAGGCAGGTCATGATATAAGATAGCACGCTTCAAAAAAACTGTGAATAGTCACCTACGCAAATCACACCAGAACTGGTGCTAACTGGTCCTCCTCAGCCTTGCTTGATAGAGAGAGCAAGCGGCTGCTGAGACTCCACGGGGTCCTGCAACCTAGCAGAGGCTCTGTTGCTGGTTTCCCTGCTGCAATCTGGTCTGCAGGAATCCAGTAGATAGATGGGCTTGCAACTCATTTAAAGAAAACTCTAAGACATGCCAGATCAGCAGCAAAGTCTGGGTTATAGAGAGATTCAGCCTCTGTCCTGGCAGGACAGTACATGAGGAAGCAAAGCCTCTGTTTGGAGGGCTTCAATCTTGGTTGATTAGTTCAGGAGGAGCAAGAGCTCACACAGAAAACCCCTGTACAAACAGATCCTGAGCTCCCGCGCGCACCTCTCACCTCTGCCCCGTGCAGTGCCAAACACAAGCACCTCAGCAAGGCTGTGACTGAGAGACTTGCCCATGGAAAACAGAAACTAATCCATCCTCAGCCATCCTAGTCCCACCCTTGGCTGGTAATTTACCAAAGTTCAAAAGCCTGCTCTCAGCTGGCCTGGGAAAGGAGTTAAACACCAATAAATGTACTAAGTTTTTAGCAGATGCTGCACCCCATGTCCCCCAAGGAAGCCAGAGGAACACCTGCTGCATTCTCCTTTCCTGGAGCCACCCTGCTAGACCCAAGGTGATCAGAGTTTCTTCTCTATTTTGTTCCTCAACTGCTCTGCAGTCAGTGAGGGCTTTTCAAACTGCTTTGCCTTACGGGTGGCTGCACGTCGCCGGAAAGGTTTAACCACTCCTATCACATTATGGGATTCTTCCAGGTTAAAGTCATAAGAAACCTGAGACCATAATCATTACTCAAAATACACAAAGTATCACTTCCAGCCCCTGCTCCCCCCCACCATCCTCCAAAGTTTTGAACCTCCATGACACACTCTTGCTTGCCCTCTCTCTGGGTTCAATGAGACCACTTTAAAGATCCATCTGAAATGCATCAGCTCCTTCACAAAAAAAAAAAATCCAGTAAATTTCAGTCACCTGCTCTGTTTTTGTACAGTTTCCTTGGACTTTGCCACTGAGAACAAGCAGGAGAGCACAACATAAGACAGCTACACTCACTGCTAGGGAATGTTAACTAATGACTGAAAAAGGGAGAAAACCGTAGTGCTTTACAAGTAGCGTGTCAGCTGGGCAAAATATGATCAAACTAGTGATGTCCTGCCCTTTGATAAACAAGCATTGAATCCTTGATTCCTGAAGAAATTGGTGGATGTGGACACTTCCACCATGGCAAACGTACTGACAACTTTCAGACAGAAGCACTGTTCAGTGTCCCACAACCACCTAACACCACGCTAGGACAGCTGTATTTAAATTACTCCCCAAAGTACCATTAGCAACTGTACTGTAGCCACAACAACTTAGGATGCAAGGGAGAGGCAGTGAGAGGTACTGCCTCTTCTCACAAACCTGGCTTCTTTGCTCACAAACTCACCTAAAGAATATCGAGGATTTCCCATTTCTGAAACCACCAGAAGCAACCTCAGGAAACACTTGCTGGGTGGCTGCACAGTCAAACGTTACACGTCCTTGCAAAGGTCACTCCAAAGGATCAAAAAATCAGCATAGTACAGCTCCAGCTCGTTGGACAGGCAACAGGTACTCACTTCTAAACTGGTGTTGGATTTCAGATATCTCCTGCTTCTTCACTAAGATCTAGACGTGGGTATGAAAACAGTTCCTCCCTCACTACTGTCCACGACTACTAAAGCGCAGCAGCCTCCTGGGGAACACTGCAGACACAGCCCTGACATCCAGCACCCAGGGCAAACACTTTCCCTTGGAGGAAACTCACCATCGGCCATCCAAGCTGGCACGGAGCAGCAAAGCCCAGCAAGACACCACCATGACCAAGTTCCTAAGCTGTGGGCAGGCTTTTCCTCGGTCTAAATGTCTCTTCCGCTATCTGTGTGCGTGTATGTGTGTATCGCTCTTAAGTGATGTAAACAGAAAGGCATGCAGAGCAGTGGGCGATATGTAAATTCAGCTGGAAAATCCCACAGCTTAGCCAATCTCTGCGCTGCCTCACAGCTTTTCCCTGGCTGCTCTGAGACTGAAGAGGTTAAGGCTAAATGCAGAAAAAAACACCACTCTCTTAGCACACGCAGATTTTTCCTCTAATCAGAGAAATCTACAGAGACAGGACAGTCCATCACTTACCCTCTTTAGATAGTTCCCAAACTATTCATAACACTGAATGTCAAGCAGCCTAACAAACAGCAACACAGTCTTTGCTTGTAGAGACAATTGTGGGAAATCCCATTAATAAGAATTGCCACAAAAAGGAAGAACTTTCCTGGGCCAGTGTGCAGGGCTCGCCTGAAAGTCCAGCACTGATAGTGGGGGACTTCTACTGCCGGGACACCCTCCCCACACAGGAAAACAACATGCTCCCATGGCTGAGGCTCTCCCAGGAGCAGGCACTGCACAGAGAGCTCTCATCCCACTCCATCACCCAATACACGTCCTGCAGTTTTTACAGCTTATTAAAAGCAGCACAGTAACTCTGATGAAGCTCCAAACTCAGGCTGCGCTAAAGGCAGAATGGGAGCAGTCTGTAAATGGGTACGTTGGGGTGCTGCTGTCCTGGACTCCTCGGGGAGCTGCTGAGCTTGAATGGGTGACACGTACCCCTGTGAGCAACCACCTGCCTCCTCCCTTGCCCCAGGCAGCCACTATGTCCCCCAACCCAACCCACAGGCAAGGGGACATGCCAGTATATGCTTCATCATGCCCACAGCAAAGGAGTACAGCCGGTGAAGGGAAGACAAGGGGCATAAAAATCAGGAGGGAAGAGTTCTGACAGACTGAACTTGTCCATGTAATATGAGTATTTAGTGAAACAAGGAAGGATTTTCTCACAAATGCCTTTCTTCTGGCACAGCTAGGCTTGGCTGAGACAACCTGAGAGGCAGGTAGGATCGTGCTTCAGAAAGTGCCACAGTTCTGGCTAGCTGGGGCTAGGAAGGTTCCACAGAACAGGCAACACTCAGCCCATGAGGTGACTAACTGCTGAATGCCAGCTAAGTCAACTGAAGCTGCAAAACACTCAGCATTGCTCAGGACCAACCCTGCATGCTGCAGCAAACCAAACTGCAAAGCTGGAGCTTTCTGTATTTACCCTGGCCTTTCTCAACCTTACTTGAGACAGCAGTGCCCAGGGTGGGCGACCCCCGGACTTGGAGGGGGACCCACCAGACTGTAACAGTTCCCTGCTCGATGCTTAGGAAATCCCAAAACTCTTTGATCTTCTACTCCCCAGGTGTGCAATGAGGACAGCACTGTCTGTTCTCTTGCTCCTTGTCAATGGTGATGGCCAGCTCTTTAGACTTGTGGTTAGTAGATGTCTGTACAGTACTCGACACAATGCGGCCCAGTTTTTGGTGGTGCACCAGCTTATCTTCCACAACGCGCTTTCTGTGAACTACCTCCCCTCCTTGCACAGCTCCCATGAAGCCGTGTAAAGGCTGTCATAGAAGGGGTTGACTTTCTCGTGCCACTTTTCTGCAGCGAGGGCTTTCTGGAACCATCCTTCACTCACACAGCCCTCTCACTGCAAACCCAACGACTGTCATTGTGCCTGTAAGCGAGAGTCATACAGACGCTCAAAGCCAAAATGCAACAGCTATTTAACAGGAACACTAACTGCTTAGTACAGACTGAAAAGAATATATCACTGGGTGAAAACGCACTGGGAGGCAAAATTCAAGCGCTGGGACTGAAACAAAGTGTTTGGCAACATTGTTAAAGTTGAAAAAATAACTGCTAGGCCAGAGTTCTTCACAACACACCTAGCCCCAGGGGGGTACAATAGCCTGGACCTGGCTTGTTACGTACATATCAAACCCAGCTAACTTATGTACCAGCTTTCTTCCACACTCATCAGCCCCCAGCAGAACCTGTCTGAGCCATTGTCTTTGATACCAACAGAGCTCAAAAGCAAGCTGAACTGAAAGAAGGTCCTCACTTCTGGCTTTCACACAACACAACAGGATCATCAGGTCACAGTCACAGATAAAACTGGAGAATCAAGTATTTGACAGCAAGTCAGAGGAACAGCAGCTGCGAGCTGGCAGTAGAATAAGGCAGAACTAAATAGCATGTTTGAAATGAGAAGATGATAGCGCAATTTCACTGCCTGCTCCGAGATGTGCAATTTTCTTGGGGCTGTTACAGAGATCTACCACCAAAAAGCCTATATTGCATAAGTTGTGAAACCAAAGCATAAGGAAATGAGGTTACTCGGAAATCAAAAGAGAACCATCAGCAACACGTGCCCCAAGTAGGACAAGTAATGGAGCAGAAAAAGACAAAACTAAGCACACCCCACGATGAGATTCGCCAAACAGCAAAGGGAAGGCAGCTGGGGTGGAGAAAGTAAAGCATGGACAGGATTCACCGACAGCCGAACAACATAGGAGATGACACATGAGCTCCTCTGTGCACCTGAAAAATCACGCTGGCACCTGCACAGAGTTTAAAAACAAATACACAAACCGCCCAAGGGAAGGGAAGGAGGCGGCAGAAGAGGCGGCAGTGCTGCCAGGCGGGTGGCATCCCCCGGAGCTGCCCCGCAGCCCCCGGGGGAGCTGCCGCAGGCACCTCCCCGGAGCAGGGCCGCCCGCCCGGGCTCCTCCGCGGGGACCCCGCAGCCCAGGGCCCCTGGCCCTCACCCTCCCCATCGCCCAACCCGGCCCTTCCCCTCACAGGCCTCCCTCAGCCCCGGGCCCGGCCGGCTCCCCTCAGCCGGGGACTCCCCTCAGCCCCGCTCGTACCTGGCAGCAGCGGCGGCGGCCGGAGCGCCAGTACCCGGCCCCGGCACATCGCGACCCCGGGCCTGCTCCCCGCTCGTCTAGCGGCTCAGCTGCCGCCCGGGCCGGAAGCCCTGCCTCCCGCGCTCCTCGGGACTTGTAGTCCGGCACGCCGCCTTCCGCCTGCTCCTCGCCGCGCCTCCATGATGCTGAGACTACAACTCCCAGTAGCCCTCGCGGCCCAGCGCTGATTGGCCCTTTGCCAGTCACTCTATGCTACAACCACCGTTGCTACTGGCTTGGCTCGGCCTCCTTCAGGGGCCAATCAGGAGACGGCAGACCACCGCCTCGGGCCACGCTGCGCCGCGCGGCGCCATTGGAGCGAGGAAGGGCGGCGACCAATGAGCGCTGGGAGCGACGGGAGGGCGATCACGCCAACCGCTCGCGATTGGCCGCATGCGCAGGCAGCCTGACCAATAGCGACGCGGGGGGAGTTATAAAGCCCGCAGCAGGAGACGGGCCCGGTCTTTTCAGTCACGAGGTGAGGAGGAGCTGGTGTCGGTGGGGCAGTTAATGGGGCTGGGCCGGGGATGATCTCTATCTATTTTTCTGACACCTCGTCTGAGGGCGGCGGGCAGCCGCCGCCCCTGCTGACGATCCATGGCTGAGGCCCGAGGGAAACCGCGGCGGGGCCGGGCGGGGGCGGTGCGGCCTGCTCTCACCGCGCTGCCTTCTCTCCTCAGGGCTCGGCAGGAACCGGATCGCGCTGGTGAGGACTGGGTGGCGGCGGCCTGAAGGGCCGTGAGGCGGGGGCGATGAACGGCGACGTGGGAGCCCCGCCGCGGGCCGCCTTCCCGGGGCCTGGGCGGTGCGGCCTGAGCACCGGCACCCTCCACTCCCGAACTGCGGGGGCCCGCCCGCTAGCCCTGCCTGCTGGGAGGCTGCGGGCCAGGCAGTGCGGGCTGCTCTCGGCGTTTCAGGGAGGTAAAATGCGGTATCGCTTGTTTCTAGCGTACCATCCATCCACATAAGCTACTTCAGGGATCCGCACCCGGAGGGAAGGCACGAGTGGGTCTCAGGCAGGTGAAACTGGGGCCGGTGTAACTACTTCGTGCTGTGGCACAGCTGCTGTTCAAGGGATAGTGTAGGCTGCAAGGTCTGGAGCAGCACAAGATGCAGCTCTGAGTGCGGCTAAAAATGCACTTACCTGGGGTTGCTGTACCACACAGGGAAGCTGCTGTTTCTCATGCTGTGTAACTTAGGAGTCAAGGCAGTTTTTAAAGCACAAAGAAGCAGCTGCAGAATTGGCTGAAGTACAGGAAATCAAAAGTCATCGACTTTTACTCGGCCACATGGGGTAGCTTAAGGTAAACATCGTGGCAGGTGGTGGGTGCAGTAGTGTGGGTAACTGAAGGGATTCACAGTATGAACTCCGATGCTAGATTGTGTAGACAGCCAATTTAAATCTTGGTGTTCTTGATGCTAACTAGCTTTTTGGAACATAACAAGTTGCTCAGGTAATGTTCTTTCCCCAGCCTCAAATCAAGTTCAGTCTTGTAATTCTTAAATTTTTTGCTGCTGTACCTCCTCTTTGGCTTATATATTAGACCAATTCTGTAGCTTACAGGTTTAATAAAGTTTTCAAAAGACTTGTTTTGCTTTTGTTTCTGTTTTTCACAAATCCCACGGGTGGCATGTAAGACCACAAACCAACTTTAAACTTTGTATTTGGGCACCCAGCAGACCATTTCTGCTGCTACTACTCACTTTAGGGGAACCAGAGCATCTTAAAACATGCGCTGCAGCTTAGCTAAGCCCAGCTCCCTTTAACTCTTGCTGGTTGCATTGGAGCACCTGAACCCATGCTGGTAATGGGAGGATCTAGGTGGGCTCAAGAATCGAGTTGAACTATTTGAATGATGAAACAGTGCAGGTGTGCATGTTAGACGATCAAAATACCATGGTAGCCACAAAGATTATTAAAAAATTTTATTAACAGGAATGAAAGAAAAGCTGTAAATGAGCCAGCAAAAATGAGATGTTACACATAACGCTGAGTCCTTTGTCTTGTTTGAATGCACTGAACAATTAATTCCTCATCGCTTGGTGGCAGTAAAGGCCCATGTAAGAAGATGCCAAATAACAGTCCGAGGAAGAGCTTTAGGGCAAGTTCAGTGTGCAGGCACTGGGAGACCAGCCTATGAAGGGAACTTGTGACTGGGAGAGAAGGGGGCTGAGTATGCCTTAAAGTTTAGGTCTGATACCCCAAATGGAGTTGTGATGTCTCTGCTGTAGTAGTTAGCTCCCAACAGGCATATTTAAAGTACTCCAAAGGGTAGTGTTTACATCTTCCTTATTTAAATTAGTTTTTAAATTGGTTTTGGTCCCACACTGAAGAAGTAAGCTGAGAGTTGTCAGCTTTTTCTTTAAGACAAGCAAGCAAGGCTCTCCTGCCCTGCAAGGAAGAGGGAAGGCAGCAACCTGATGGGAGCATCAAGAATACTGCTGCTTATTTTTGCCTTCTGGGAGACTCTTTGTAGCTTCTGGGGTCGGGTGTCCATGCAGCAACTGGCACCTCGGGACGGGGCTGCTGCTGCGCTGCTAAGGTCAGGCTGAGAAAACACGGTGCCAAAGGCAGACCTGAGCACAGATCAGGGATTGGAGCTGCCCGACTGCTGTTCTGTGCCTCCCTGCTGGGCTGGCCCTTCCCTGCACAGCTGGGATACCAAAATACTGGTACTTGGCAAGCTCAGGACTAGAGAAAATCCCAGTCCCTTTTTTTCTTGACCTCAGCCAGCAAGTGTGTGCTCCGCAGCCCAGAATGTGAACGGAGGTGGCTGTAAGATAAGTAGGAGACACTGGTCAAGTAACAGCCACGGGAGCACAGCAAAGCTCACCAAAGCAGCGTGAAACAGTGAGTTTTACAGATTCCTGCGCATTTCTTGACAGTGCCTGAGTAACTTGCGGAGCCTCCCCTGTGTTCTGTTGCTACTTGCACACAACTCTTAAGAGAGCGCTTGTAGCAGCCATTACCACCTTTTAGAGCAGGTAAAGGTGAAGAGAGTTTTTCCAGTTACATCAGAGAAAGTCTTGGCTGAGGAATGGATGGTTGCTGCTCCAATGGGAGCAGCTGTGCTAGTGCTGGCTGTCCCCTTGCATCCTTGGGGAGGCTGCTGAGGTGGGACACGGGGGTGGCCCTGACTGCCATTCCCCTGCAGCGCCCACTCGCTGCCACCAGTGCAGCTCACCTCCCTGCTCAAGCGGCGCCGGCACTGGCAGCAGGGGTCTGCTCCAGGCTGTGCGCTGCAAATATTCCTGCAGGAATGGGTTTTTCAACAAATAATTTAAATAAAATTTAAATCAGACAGTTGAAAGACTTGTTTCTGCTTAAAAAGCTATTTAGGAAAAAATGCTCTGTCCTCAGTAATTTATTTTAGGATCCTTTTTCATACTGTTACTGTGCTGGATGCACTTTAGGCAGTAGCTGTGCATTTTACTGTAGCTGACTGAGGAGTGTAGCTCTGAGGAGTCCCTGCCTGCCTGAATCACACGCAGCAGCTGCGAGGGTCTTTGTGCACGTCAGGAATGTGGTGCTGGAGCTAGCACCCCCGAGCAAAACAAGGGGCAGAGGCGTCTGAACCAACTGCCGAGAGAGCTGGTGCTTGGCTGGTGGCTGAAGAGCGAAGGATGGATTATTTTAGAAGTGGTCCATTTAGGGCAGCGCAGGGAGGTTCAGGGCAGTGGGCACCTGGTTGTGCATGTGGAATTTTTAAAGAAGACAATTGCCAAAGGCCAAACACTTCATCCAGATTCAAATTTGGTAGAAGTGCAGCTTTAAAAAAAAAAAAAAAAGCCAAATGCCTGATGCAGACCAAAGGGGTGAGGAGTCCATTGAAGAGAGCTGGCAGAAGAGTCTGAAACCCATGAAATCAATGCCTACAGCATTCCCCCCGGCTTTCTTCAGTTAACAGAAAGAGCCGTCCCAAGAGAACTTTGAAGATATCAAAGCATTGTTGCAGTCTAAAAACGCTATCACACTTACATGAAGGTATTTAGAATAAGCTGCAATACATCAGATTTCTTCTCAATTAAAGTACTAGAAACGGCAGTAGTAAGAGAACCAAAGCCTTTACCGAACAGATAAACATTCAGGAATCTCTGTACAACAGGTTAGCAGGAGCTTACTCAAACAGACAGCTAAGCTCTTGTCGTCTGCGGGGAAGAGGAGAAACCTTCATCGAGGAGGTGTGTTACACCACATGGAAGATGGACAGACATCAGTAAGCAACTACAAAAATGGTTGCCTCATGAACAAGTCTTCCCTGTGTGGCCCACGCCAGGGCTCTGAACAGCTGAATTCCAGGTATGCGGGGAAAGAAAAGGGAATTCAGAACTTTTTCCGACCCAGATGTTTGGTGGGGAGAAGGTGTTCGTTCCCCTTAGTCACACCATAGCTCTTACTAAAGTTAAAGAAGCCTCATATTGCTCCTGGCTGCTGTTGAATGGGTGGAGATAGCCAGGTCTACCGACTGCCCCGGCCCTGGAGGGCACAACAGCAAGAGCCCAGCCCCTTCCCAAACACCCACATCCCACCTGCATGGAGACGAGCGGCTGCGAGCCAGGCGGGAGCGACTGGCGAGGGAAGCTGGAGGGCTCGCAGTGTGGTTGGATGCAACGGGGGCTCGGGGAGCAGCGCCTGGCACCTGGCTGCAGCACGGCCAGCGTCCGCCCCGGCCGAGAGAGCTTTTTCCGCTGTTGCTTCCCCATGTCTCAGCTCACCTTTTAGGCAGATACAGACACGACAGACAGACATGCACACATTGTCCACGAGGAGAGAGCGCGGCGCACAAACACTTGGCATGAGTCTCTGTACAGATGCACCGAGCGCATTAGGACCTGCAGCAGCCCGAGCCTCTCACTTCCTTCTTCACGTAGTCGTGGAGCTTGAATTTGGGCTCGTTGGGCAGCTTCATGGACCTGTGCTTCAGTTCCCTGCGGGAAGGGGAAAAACGCATTACCTTTCTGCCTAGGCTGCCCGCTTCTAAGCTGCCTGGCCCAGCTCAGTTGAACTCGACTTAGTCGAGATGGTTTGCTAAAGCTCCTCCTGATGAGACGCTTCACAGCTCATGTGAGATGGCAAGCACTTGCCAGCCCAAGAACTGGAGGTGGGAGCCAAGGGAATGAAAAGGTGGGTGACAGTGCCAGCCTTTATCTCAAAGACTGCTGTCCCCCCACCGGAGAGGTGCCCAGCACAGCCACCTCACCAGTTACTTACTTTGCAATGGCTGTGAATGCTAATTCAACATTGAGGCCACTTTTTGCGCTGGTCTCCATAAAGGGCACGCCATACTCCTGCGGGACAAGACACAGCAGCATCAGAAATGTCACCCAAGGTGTCCCTGGGAGCTCGGTGCCTGCCGCAGGAGCTCATACCCTGCCCTGGGAGAGGAGCTCTGCCACAGTGGGCAGGAAAAGCTGAGCGTTTCACAGCTTGGGTGTTTCTTACACAACTTCGGAAATAATTTTTGAGGACAAAGAAGTGAAAAACATCAGTGGAAGCTTAAAGGAAGAAGAGCAGATGAGGAGGAAGAGGAGAGCAAGACAAGGGAAGAAAAGCAAAGCATTCCCAGACGTATTTTTGGTCAGACTGGTCTCCAGTTAACCATTTCACTGGTGCACATCATCAATTACAAGTTGTTGTACTCGCACATCCCTGGTCAGAGCATGGAACAACCGACTCCACTGCAGCAGACAGACACCTCACGTACCTTGGCTAATTTTTCTCCATCTTCCCTTTTCACCACTCTGTCCTGGGCTGAATCCACCTACCGACAGTAACGACAAAGAGCAATTTGGGATGATTTGGAAGGTCAGCAGTAGGCAACCCTCATGTCCCCTCACACCCTCCCAGGCTGCCCTGCCCATGGCTGCAGCGTGGCTCCATTGTGGGACAGTCAGTGGAGGAAGAGGAGGCTCTGGTGAAGCCGTGGGGCCAGGCTCACCTTGTTTCCCAGTAACATGAGGACCACGTCTTGCTGCGCATATTCATGAATCTCTGTCAGCCAAGCCTGGAGGGAAAGAGCCGGAGAGAGGGTTAGCAACAGCTCCAGGAGGAGGAGGAGGAGGAAGGATAGGGGCCTGTCCCAGACTCCCTCCATGGGAAACGGCGCTGTCCCCGAGCAATGCCGGGGGGCGTTATGCAGACACAGGGAGAAGGTGGCTGGAGGCTAGATGCAAAATGAAAAGCCCAGCTCTGAAACCCAGCCGTTGCAGGGCAGGAGCTGCAGGCAGGGAGCAGCCGGCCCCGCAGATCCCCTGCGATTCAGCAGCACCCTGGGGAGAGGAGCTGCCTCCTTCCCCATGGTTTGGCAGGAGAAACCAGCCAGCCAGCAGCCGGCGACTCAGCCCCAGGGACACCCTTTCCCAGAGAGCCCCGGGCTGCCACCGACCCCCAGGGGACCCTCTTTGCCGAGCAAGCCCGGCACCCCACTTTGACTGCTGACCAGGCCCCAGTTTTCAAGGATAACAGTGACCTTTCAACCCTGCTGCCCGCTCTGTCTGACCACAGGCGCTTGTAGGACTTCAACCCAAATTCCCCCTCGGTTGTGACGTTAAGACTAAATCTCCTTTTGGAGGATAAGGCTGAGGGTTTGCTCTGGGAGGTGCTCCATGCCCATCTCCTGCACGTGCTGCCCCCGTGCCGAGCACACTCATCCCGGCAGGCGGCTGAACCTGCTTCCCCAAGCCATGAGGTGGCTTCCCTGCTCTCTAATCCAGCCTGATCTAATCAAACCTGCCCTAATTCCCTATAATCCCTGACCCTGCAGTGCCAGCAGCCGCTTGCTGCCTCCCAGCTGGGCAGCGCTGCTGCAGCCCGTGCCCTGGCTCCGAGCGCCGACGCTGGGGTCACTGCATCCCCGCTCCACCACTGCTCCTCGCCCAGCAGCATCCTGCATCAGCACCCCGCCAGCCAAGGAAGCGAGAGATGATTCGGGATTAGAGCCTGTCACTGTCAATACGTGGGAGCCTGACACATGCGGATGCAGCCCCGGGACCTCATCACACCCGGGCTGGGCTCAGGGCACTCAGCTCCACGGATGGGTTGGTCCAAGGGACACTCAGTCAATCCTGACAATCCCTCTCGGCTCCCTTCTGGCACTGCTCCCCCTCCGACCCTCTTTCCAGCCCCTCGCACACACCCTGGGTGCTTGTTCCTCCCCGCTGGGGCCACGCGTGCCTCATGGCTGTCCCTCCCGCAGCGATCCCTCCCATGTCCCCACAGGGCTGGGAGAGCTGACGCTGCAGATGGGGCCACATGTGAAACCTCCAAGTGATTTTCTGTCTCGTTGAAGGATCACAACCTCAGCACAGACCCACAGCCTGGTTAACGACCAGCGCTCACTCTCCATTACGCCTGGCAGCAGATGCCTCTCCTCAAGCCATCCAGCTCCTCAGGCTAGAAAATGCCACCGCTGGCCAGTCCCAGCTTACAGGGAGCATTCCCGGTCCCAGTGACATGGCAGCAGGGTGGCAGGACATGCCCCGGCCCCCCGCCCTCCCCGGGACTGCAAGCACAGGGGGGTGGCAGGCGTGGGACTGCCAATGGAAGTATGATCCGGAGCAGGGACAGCTCCAGGCATTTGGGGCCAGGAGGGTCAGGGCGGTGCAGACCCCCCAGGAGCTGGCGTGGCAGATCATGGCCCCCCCGCTCCCCTCCCCAGGGTGTTAATGCCATCACAGCACCTCCCGTGCTATTGAACAGGGTGTTCTCGTGAGCACGCAGCCTGCTCGCTGCAGACGCACACACTGTACTCTGTGTCCGGGACATGAGCAATTACATCCTATTCATTCAGGGCTAATTGCTCCCCGGGCTTGCGGCAGGCTTAGCTGGTGTTGGCGTAGGTGGCCCCCAGCAGCCACACGGGTCCAGCAGGGCGAGGGGAGGGGAGGCTGATGCCAGGTCCTCCTGCCCCCCCTCACAGCGACATGCCTGCTGCTCTTCCCCCCTCTGCCAGATTTAAGGGAATTCTCTGCTCCGACACTGCTCCCCAGCACCCCTGAAGCACCCACACGGGGGCTCAGGGTCAGCTGGGGGGGCCGGGTCTGCGGGGAGGGGACAGACCCAGGCAGCACGAGGGACCCCTGCAAAAGCCGTCAGGAAGGGCAGGTCTGCAGGGGGCGAGGAGCGTGCAGCAGGATGCGACCCTCTGCCCTTCCCAGGTTTGGCACTAAGGTGGGGGGGGGCAATCCAGTGCCCAAGCCTGACCCGTCGGGACCCGAAGGTGCAGAGGAGGATGAGGGAGCACCTTGCTCAGTAAAACTGTCCATGCTCATTTACTGGAGTAAGTGCTCCAGCCGGTGCTGTAATTACACCCAGCATTAATTTGCCAGTGAAGTGAATCCATCACCCCTTTTATTTGCTATGAAAGTGAAAACCACCTCTGCCTGTCCTCTGGTGTCCTCGTAGGCAGACTCGCCATCAGACAGGCGCTCAGCATTAACCACAGCCCTTCTGGAAACCATCACGGTTCACACCTCCAACACGCGTGTCCTGCAGCACGTACCCCCTCCCCAGGGCCAAGCTGCAAGCGCAACCCAGCCCATTGCAGACAAGGGACAGGCAGGAGGGGCCCGGGGGTGCTGCCGTACCTGGATGTTGTCGAACGATGCTTTGTTGGTGACATCGTAGAGCAGGAGCAGGGCTGCGGAGAGAGGGACGGTGCATTAGTGCCGGTGCCATGGTGCCGGGCAGGAGCATGGCCAAGCACAGCCCATGGCTCAGAGCTTGCTCTGCACCGTTCCTTGAGACAGAACAAGCTTTAAAGCACCACGGAGGTCTATGCTGTAAAATATAAAGCAATGCGCTTAAATCCACCACAGGCAATGCCTTAAACTCCTGGTGTTTGCACCTCGACGTGCAGAGGCTCCTCCATCCTCGGTGGCTGCTTCCTATGGGGAACAACAGCTCCAGTGATTCCCGACTCACCTGGCCTAGAGTTGTGGCTTGGGGCCCCAAAGAGTCGGAGAGAGGGGGTTACTCCCCCGGGGGAAGCAGAGGTGGCCGTGCTTACCATGGGCATCCCGGTAGTAGGCGTGGGTGACGCTGCGGAAGCGCTCTTGCCCGGCTGTGTCCCAGATCTGGAAGGCAGATGGGAGCAGAGGGGTCAGCCATGACCTGCTGCCGCACGGCCCGAGGGACCCACCCAGCACCGAACCCAGCACCAAACCAAACGGCACGGTGCAAACTTCTTCAGCCTTTTGCTTCTAGGGGCAGTAAGAGGAAAAATGACAAGTACAATAAATACTGAAGCGGCACCTCCCCACTCCTCAGCACATGGAGACGATGGTGCATGGCAAAGGGCTCCTGACATGTCCCTTAATCGGAAAATCCATCCAGCAGATGGATGCGTGGGGACTCGCTAATTTAATTTATCAGTTTTTAATGCAGCAATACATTTGCAGAGTGCCACACTGCTGTCAGGGGAAGATCAGCGCTAATGTTGTTATTGAGCTCCTGGCAAAGGGGTCAGAGAAACGGTCGGGTCTCGGGGGGCTGGAGCGGCTCTGGCTGTGAGGGGACATGAAACCTCCTGTGTGTCCCGCGGGCTGGATGCAGGCTGAGCCAGGGGACATGGATCCCTTCAGACCATCTCCAGCTCTCCCAAAGCGGGAGCCACCTGGAAATGCCTGACAAACTCTGCAGGTGCTGTCCCGGTCTCACCAGCTCTGGCCACAGTCACCAAGCAGCAAGGAGGCAGGTGGGCTGGGACGGGGGTCACCGTGGCCAGAACAGCCCCCAGCCTCGAGCAGGCTCCCGCCCAGGGGACAGAGCAGCCAAAAGGGCTCATAAGGCTCTCCCGGGCTAGGACACGTGACAGCAAAGGATGGAGATGGGGGATCCACTTCTGGGGTGCTTCTCTGCTGAGGGGCTTTGCCCAGCCCCAAACACCCGGAGGTGGGGGGACAAGGGAGCTGCTACCAGGGCCATGGGGACGTACCTGCAGCTTCACCTTCACCCCATCCACCGTCAGCACCTTATTCTGAAAAAGAAGAGAAAGGGTGGTGAGGGGCGAGTGCGGCTGTGGGACGTGGAGGACCCTGGGGAGTCACGCACACCCCGGCCCCTCATCCTGGGCGGCATTTCCCCCCGAACCCTCGGGCTGATCTCCTCTCCCCGCTTTTTAAACTTGCAGACGTTGGTCCCAGCGCCTGCTGGAGCCATTTGCGGTGTGGCGCAGCCAGGAGATCACTCCCTGCGACTGCTGCAAGCTACATCTATTTGGATACTTAAACCCTCGCGTCTGCAAGGCTGATTTAGTGCAGCGTGCGGCTCGGGCTAGAAGACCTCTGGCAATAAATTAAT
The DNA here is from genome assembly GCA_008921705.1 of Burhinus oedicnemus. Classification (NCBI taxonomy): domain Eukaryota; kingdom Metazoa; phylum Chordata; class Aves; order Charadriiformes; family Burhinidae; genus Burhinus; species Burhinus oedicnemus. The sequence continues at coordinate 934,233 of VFFE01007149.1, forward strand.
GAGTGCCAGCATCCCATCTTAATGGCCTTCAAAAAACACAGCCACCTACTCCACATTCAGTTAGCAACTTAAAAATAACTCCTCTTCCTGCTGTTTGTACCCATTTTTCTCCAGCGAGCACTGGTTTCTCTCAGGTTTGGGCTTGTTTGTTGGGGTTTTTTTTTTTCCTATTTTGCTTGTTTTTAGCAGGAAAGGTGGGAAGGAGGAGGAGAGGGGGCAGCGCCCCTCCATGCTGCCCTGTGGGGTTTTCCCGAAAGCCAACAGGATATTTTTTGTGACCGCCCGCAGCAGCCCCCGGCAGAGCTGGGAGCAGTGCGGGGCTGCGGGGGGAGCCCCTCGGTGCCCCTCCGGGCAGCTGTGCCGGCCAGCGAGGGCAGGGGACGGATCCTGACCAAGTTCCAGAGCGACCACTGGCCCGGCGAGCTGCACCAGGCTCTCCGAGCTTTAATCAAACCCAGTCCTAACGACTGAGCAGTCCCAGGGGAAGGAGCAGAGAAGAGATTAATTTGCCTGCTCGATCCACAGAAATTAGCACAGTAATTAGTAGGACGTGATGAGAACACCGCCAGGGAACAGTGCACCCGGCGGGACAGGGCAGCCATTCACTCTCCAGTGATGACCAATTTAAATCCCAGGCAAATACCCTCCCAGGCAAACAGCGGCACATGCGTGCCGAGAGCCATCCCCGTACATCCCGCACCGCTCAGCACCAAGTACCGGGCATCTCGGGATGCCAGCACCTGCCATCACCCCCCCAGGACGGTGCTCATGAGGCTCTTCACTGCTGTTTTATGTTTTTAGCCAGGCCAGAGGGAGCATCTTGGCTCCTGCACATCTATGCTCGCTCAACAGCGAGGATACGGATGAGGAGGAGAGGGCAGGAGTGAGCCAGAGCACTAAATTTACACAGCCTGCTAAAGCAGGCGCAGGGGAGACGATCGTGGTTTATAAATACCTTCAAAGGCAGCAACCGAGACGAGGGAGCGGAGTGATTCACAATCCCAGAGCGGTAAAAATAGGCAGCCAGGCTGCAGGGTGGAGGAGCCAAAAAGGGCTCGTGGAGCTGGCCGGGGGCTTGGGACTGGCTGCCATGCCTTGCACATGGAGCCAAGGCTTTCCCCGGGAAGCAAAGCTGGGGACGCTGAAGGCTTGAAGTGCTTAAAACTGAGGGTCCCCGCTGCCGCAAGGTGCTCCCCAGCCCCGTCACATGCTGGCTCCTGGGCGAGCGTGGCCACACCAGGTGAGCCGTCCCTGGGGTGGAAACACACCATGGCAAATGGCACTGAGAAAATCCAAGTGGAGGAGCTGTGCCTTCACCAGTATCCCCGCAGACGGAGAACTGCGCTGCCGGGCACCCGTTTTGCAGGTGAGATAGGGCACATTTACTTTCTGCAGAAGATCTGATTTCTAAGCTCAACTTGCCCTCCAAAATCCCAGGTCCTACCAGAGGTCCCGGTGCCGCACTGGAGGTGCTGGCACATCCCACAAGGCACAGGGGCTGGGAGCCCCGGGCTCCACACCAGCACAATGCTCATCCAAACGTTGTCCCCAGTCAGTGACAACAAGCTGCCAATGCCACCTGCTGAGGACCACACCAGGGACCATGCCAGAAGCTGCAGAGGAAGGAAAACACTCTGCGTTTCCCTGTTGGCTCCGGAGTGTCCAGCTGCTCCGGATCTTGGCACAAGTGCCAGCAGGCCTCGCAGAGGACGAGGATGCTTGAGGTGATGGATGATGACAACAGACGATGACACCAAGAGCTTCACATTAAAAACCGCACCAAACAAGTGCCCTTACCCAATGGCTGCACCAGCACCTCCAGCTCGGAGGAGAGCGTGTGCTGAGGGCCGGTTGTGCCCAGGGATGCGGCCATGTCCCCAGCGTGGCCATACTCCAAGGGTGAGCAGCCACCACAAGTGGAAGGGAGGGAGAACATGGCCCTGGCCCTGAGCATGGACCAGTCGAGCCAAAGCAATGGTGAAGCATCTGGTGAGCAGCCGAAAAAGCTGAAGCTCCGGTGCTGCACCTCATGCATCGACCTCCACTTCAGGAGCTTAATTAAAAGCAGAGCTGGCAACAACAGGATTCACACTAATTACAACTGACCTACATTTTAAGGGGGGGAAATGCTTAAACCTAATTAAAGTCTGCACGCGGACCCAGGTGCTGCTGGACTGGGCTGGGGAAAAAAAATGGCTTCCCTGGGGTTTCGGTGTGGAACAGAGTGGCATTTTGGGGCAAGTAGTTGCAGAGATGCTTCTGTAGGCAGGAGACACAGCCGGCGCCATCCAGAGCAGCGGCTTTTGCCTGCATCCCTGCCTGCACCCCTGCCTGCCCCTGAGCACAGCGTGGCTGCAAAATGCGGGTGAAGAAGCCGAGCAGAAGGTGGGAAGAGCGGGGTGGGAAGAGGCAGAGGCTGCCGCCAGCAACACAACGGCTCTCGTCAGTGCCACGTGAACCAGATGCCCAAGTCTTCCCCCATACCACAGCTAATAGATTTTCCAGCTTTCAATTATTATTATTTTTTTTTTAAGGAGCTGCAGTTCAATTCCACACTCACAGCCCTTCAAAGGCACAGCTGGGGGGTTTAACGACTAATAAGCATCCAAAGACAAAAGCTGACGTGTGTCGATGCACTGAAACATGAAATACGCTGCCAGCGCTGCCAGGCCTGATCACAATGAGAGGGGTTGTGTTGTTCAAGGCTTGTTCTTAATCTTGCACAGTTTAATATAATAGAGGTAATACAGCAGGCCACCCGCTACGCAAAAGCAGGCAGGAAAGTCCTCCCCGCAACTCAGCTCTGTTGCCGCCCTTTGCAATTTCAGTTTTTATGTGTCCTTTTTCCTGGGGCTTTGACAATGTTATTAAAATATTTTCTAGCAGGGGCAGCAGTGGAATGCCTGGAGTGCCTTTGTTGGAGGAACATGATGCTCATAAGTTAAATAATCCTCAGGACATCAGATAAATAAAGTCGGAACTTTGCAGATGCAGGGAAAAACTAAATTACCAAGTGCAGATGGTCCTCAATTAAGAGCAGAATTATCAACACGCCAACGGCCCCGCTGGCTGCAACCTCGGCGCGATCCCACCCCAGCAACCACAGCACGAACGCGGCCATTCGGAGGCAGAGAGGAGGGAGGGGAAGGTGCCTGTGACAGGGTGAAACTGTGCTGCTCCCCGAAACATGCACCCCATGATGGACGATGCTCCCACCCAAACCAAGGTGCCCCTGTGCTGCTCTCGGGTCAGCTTGTCAGTGGCTGCGGTTTGGGTGATGCTGCTCCCCAGGTCCACAGGGTCCCCATGGTGCTGGTGAACCACACCAGGAGTGACCGGCACATCCCGGCCCACCCACAGGCACCGGAGCCCATGCTGGTGAAGGCTGCAGCGTAACCCAGAGTCAGCAATCGCGCAACAACTCGGCCGCTCCCCAGCTTTTCCACACATTAGCTCATTAATTAAAGCCTTAAAAATTAAATCAGATACATGGATTAACTCGGTTCACAATTAATCTGACAAACGGAAAGCTGCTCACTGACACCGCTCAGGCTCCACCAAGGGCAACCCTCACCCTGGCTCCCTGGTGCCTCCGACGGGTGCTGGCTCAAGCGATGCTGCCCAGGAGCACCCACCAACACCCACCCACCCGCCGGAGCATCCCCCTGTGTGGGCACTGCGAGGCATGGCACCTCCCGGGCACGGCGGCAGCCCAGCATGCACGGTCCCAAAGGGAGGAAAGGGGACGAGCAGCATTTGGGGACTGGCTGAGGGACCCCGGTGTGCCCAGCCCGCAGCCCCACTCCTCCCCAAACCGTCGCCTGGAAAGGGGGAGAGGAGAGAAACCTGGGGGCTGCGGGGTCCTGGCAGGGACTGAGGGCACCTGTCCCCGTCCCTGCTGCCAGGGGCCACGGCTGCACCAGCGCCTCTGCTGCGGTGGGCTCGTCCCCAGAGCCAGCCGGGGTCTGGCCCTGAGCCATCCCCCTTTCCACTTTTACGATGGAAAAGAAAAAAAAACCAACCCAGATGTCATTAGTGCGCTTTGGAGGCAGCCCCCGCAGCCGACCAGGGGAGAGTTCCTGCGAAAAGGGGAAAAAATTGCATTAGCGAATATACATCAAACCCGACCGAAGGCGGCTGGGGCACTGGCAGAGTTAATTAGCAGCCGTAACGGCTCTGCTGTGGGCTGCAGGGCTGACAGCACAGCCACCCAGCAAACTTCATTAGGGCTGCGGCGTCACACGCCGGCCAGGGGGGTTGCGAGGTCCCCACTGCCACTTGGGAGCATGTGGGGAGCGGGTGGTAGACTGGAGAATCCTTTATTTATAGGAAGGCAGGAGGAAAACAGCAGCACAGCAAGGGCGAGCTGGCTGAAGCGATGCTGGGGGACCCCAGCCCTGTGCCAAGGCAGGACCCGGATCCAAATTCCTACTCGGCAAAGCCTGGGGAGCCCCCACCTCCGCAAGCACAAACGCTCCCGTGCTGGGAGGAGCTGGGATGCAGTTGTGATGGGGCTGTAGCAGACAGACAAATAAACGCTACCTCCAGAAACGACTGCAAAAATAGATGAAGGATCGATATGGAAATCTGCCCAAAACAGCAGGACACTGGATTAAATTTGCTCATTAAAATCCTGAAGTTTTCCCACACGCGCGCGTGCCGCTGCCAGCAAGCTGGTCCTGGCGGCTCAGCATCTTCTCCAGCCACAGCAGCCTGGCTCAGGGACAGCCCAGCCCTTTGCCAAGGTCAGGGCTTGAAAAGCAGTCCCCTGTCTGCTCCCTCAGTACAAGCAGTTCTCTAAAGCCTTGGTCCCTCAAAAATAATGCAGCCAAATTCCGTGATTTTTTGAGACTGAAAATGAGAAAATTTCTTTTTCATTTGAGAAAAAAAAAAAACAAACAAAAAACACCAAACCCAAACCCCAAACTGGGCAACACAGGGTTCCCAAACAGGGGGTGCCCAAACAGAGGGTGCCAGGAGGCTGGGATATGGCAACAGGGTCTGGCTTGGGGTACGGACCATCCAAGCAGATTCCAGGTGAGGAGCTGGAGCTTTTCCGATGCTCCAGCTCTGCATTATTCACAGCCTGTGCACAACCCTGGCACGGCACAGGAAGCGCGACAGCAGCTCGGTGTGAGCCCAGGGCCCCCGGGGTGAGCGAGCACCCGGCAGGTTTTGGCTCTGCCATCCTCCCACCGCGGGGTTCAGCAGCCGGGAGAGTGGCTGTGCCCAACAGCCCGGCACGATGCCACGGGGGAGCCGTGGGCAGGAGCCCCGAGTGCGGCTGTGCTTGAGACTGGTGCAATGGACCCGATCCCCCAGAAAAAAACTGCCCAGAGGTTTTGTTGGAGAAACTGCCCTGGCAGCAGCTGGTTTTAAAACCTCCCGTTATTTCTGTTGCGGGTAACAAAAGGGAAGAGAGCACGAGGCTGATATTGCACAAGGATCTGCACTTCCGAAATCAAGATCTGTTCAGCGAGATAAACGGTAACCAGGAACAAATATTTAAGTTTCAGCAGCCATGAGCGGACACCGGAGCAATCAGAGCAGCGCTGAGCTCTTATCTCGACTTCACACAAGCTTTCAAAGCACATTATGGTGGGGCTGCTCTGCCCATCATGGGGCAGCACAGGCGTTCCTTCCCGGCCGTGCCGCCCAGCCCAGCCACACGGCGCCTCAACGGAGAACGCAGCCAGCCCATCACCCCCAGCTTGGGAAAAAAAACCTTTCAGAAGCACATTCCCTGCAAGAGAGCGAAGGGAAGAGCCTGATGCTGCGCTGGAGCCTATGGAAACCCGCTGGGAGAGTGGGGCTGGGACACAGGCTGGGTGCAGCGGGTACTGGGGCTGTGCCGCAGCCAGACGCAGTCCCTCTCCAGTCTCCCCTCCTGAGTCCTGCTGGAGGACAGCCCGGCCACTAGGAAACATCTTCGATGATCCTCCTGCTCCTCTGCGGTGGAGCAGCAACAATCACGGCTCTGCTGTGCTACCACCAGCAACATGCCCAAGCAGTCCCAGCACGTGTCCCGGCAGAGACCCGGGGAGACCCAGGCAGCCAGCACACCCCACCACGGTTCCCTCCACCTCATCCTATAAATCTTCTGCTCAGAGAGAAAACCTGACCATTCATCTTCCAGGGCAGGTGATTAATTTCCTCGGCAGCACTGTGCATTTGCACTCTGCAGCTAAAAATAGAAACTTCTGCCTTGGTTTTTTTTTTTTCCCCCAGGACTTGCCCACTCCTGCGTGCAGCAGAGATGCTCCAGAGCCAACCACTGATCCCTGGTGCCAAGATCCTTTCAGAAATGATAACGTGTCAATGCTCGCTGCTCAGTTCAACAGCAGACCCCGCGAAAAGCAGACTAACACGGCACCTTGCAGCAGACGGCATTTCTTGATCTGCTCTGCTGCAGAGCTGGCGCTGCATCCCCTCGCCTCTCACTGCCTCCTTTGAGGGGTCACCCCAATGTGTCCCCTCTCCCCCTGCACACCAGGTCCTGGCCAGGACACAACCTGCCCCGCACACCGCGGGAGAGACGGGAGAAGCCGCAAGTCCTGCCCTATATAAATCACCCCAACCCGTGGTCTCCAGGTGGGCACAGACCCTCTGCATGCCCCGCAGAGCCCCTCACCTCCACGGGCAGCGCAGCCCCTTCCCCGCACATGCCCCAGGGATGTCTGCAGCACTAGTGTTTGTCAAGAGCCATGTACGCTACATTAAAGCACAATTAACATCTCCCTGGCTGCCAGCCCTGCAGGAGATAAGAGTCAAGGCTCTTGTTAGAGCAGACACACTGAAGAATTAGTGACTTATCATCTTCTATTCACATCCGTCTGCACATAAAAGGTTTTTCTGGCAAGAAGTAGAGAATCCCGTCTTAGGGACAGATTAGGGGTAAGAGGATCTGATTAGGATCATATATTTTAAAAGAAAGTCATGCTCTGCTTCTCAGCATCGCCCGCGGCAGCCGTGTCCCACAGCCACCCGGCTCCTGACGCTGGAGGAGCAGCACCCGGGCAGTGACGCTTTCCCTCCCCAGCCTGGCTGCTCCATCTAACCAGCAAGTCAGTGCCCCGGCGATGATTAAGGGGACAGTTCCTTGAAGGAGGCGCAGGCAGACAAAACTCAGACTATTGATGCTTTTACGCCTGACAGGGCTGCTCAGCCTCATCCCAACAGGTGGGAGATGTGGCCGTGCAAGGCTTTCAGATGACCCCACCACGTCAAAGCAAGCCTGCACCCCAGCCCCGTGGGCAGCCAGGGAAACTGGGTTTTCCACCCTTAAAAATCCATGGGCTAGGATCTCCTACAGCCACCCCAGAGACCAGAGCCACCAAAAAGCTGAAGTCAACAGGAAGGCAGCAGCCCATCCCTGCAGCTCCCAGCACGTGGTCAGGTCTCGGGAGCAGATGGAGCCCATGGCTGCATCCCTTCTCCCCACTCAGGGACGGTCTGTGGCAGCTCCGCCACCACCCTGGGCTGTATTACTCACCCCTTCCGTCTCTTTTTTTTCTACTTTATAATAGAAGAGATATGTTTAAAAATATCCATGCTTACTTCTAAACCAGGCAGCCTTGGAAACAAAGGGGGCAGAGATGGCTCACGCAGATCTGTGCCAATACTGAGAATAAGTATCGTGGCACTCAACATATTTATCTTCATTTTCTTCATCAAGGACATACCGCGCTGCAAAGCAGAACAGGAATCTCTACAGAGCATTTATTGGGGTATCATTTCTCATTTACAGCAAACACAGCAGCTGTCAATGCCGTGAGAATGAAAAATGGGTCATCAATTACTGTTATACAGGGAACTGTTTACTCCAGGGGGGAAATAAAACCTTGCATCAGTTTTCATGTCAAAGAAGCCAGTCCCCATGTCAGTAGTGCTGCGGTACCCAGCGCTCCCATCATAGCAGCCCATGGGGTGTTGGAGCAGCAGGAGCCACGGGACAAGCTGGGGAGCCTCACTGCTCCCTGACCTCATGGGATCGCACCCTATGCTTCACCCTTGTCGGAGCCCCCGTGACCGCAGCCAGCCCCGGGCTGCGCATCCCGGCCCCATACGCTCCATCTGCCACCGCCTCCAAGGATGATAAATAGGACGATCCCTGCGGGAGAGCCACCCCAGACACAGAGGGGACACGATTTTGACTCAGCCCAGTTGTGTCTGGGCGCAGGGTGGTGGGAACCACGTAGAAGTCCTGCAGCAGCCGTCTCATTTCCAGCACAAAACCCGTCCCAGCTCAGGAGGAGTTTAACGGGTTTGGCCCCAGAGCAGCCAGGCAACGGTGGGGTTTACGGAAGAGAAAGCCACCGGGAAACACCCAGCGAGGGGACTCCTGGCCCTGGTGCTGCAAACCTGTCCCTCCTCCAGCTCCCCCTCCGCACACCTGAACAGCCCTTGGGCATGGCAGGCAAATTAGGAAAGATTAATTTTTCCTGGTGTTATGCTTGGTCCAAACATTTTCCATTCTGCCTATCCCAGTCTGAAGAATATCACAATTTGGTTATTATTATATTATTATACATTATAATCTGAGCTACAAAACTAGCCTGCTGGGCAGCCTCATCTGCCCTCAGTATGATCCCGGCTATAAAACATAGCTTTCCTAAAGGCAGTGAGGTCACTTTACCTGGAGGAAGATGCTGCTGAGAAAGTCTCTGTGGCTCCAGCCACCAAAATTCTCCTGCGCAGCACAGTGTGCGCAATTAGCTGTACCTGCAACTGCAGCCAGAGGCACAGCCAGGCTTCTTTGTATCGGTGGGCTGGCATCTAAAGGGATGGAAACGCGCCCGAAGTTTCAGAGAAGACTTTGCAATCCAATTAAAAAAAATAAGTCAGGTCTGAATATCCAGCAGCACGCATCCCAGCAGCATCTGGCAGTAATACAGCATCTTCTGCAGACGGCATTGCAAACAGCATTATTAAATAGCACCCTAAAAAAACAATTAAAAAAAAAATCCCCAAAGACCTGACAAATGAATTTGTAGCTTTTTATCACATACACACACAAACACACACATCCTTCACCTGCAGCTAAGGCAGGCAGCTCTCGAAAGCCACGCTCTTGCTGAGCAGCAAGCCTGAATCCAGCTGAATCCTTCAAAGGATTCAAGGAAAAGAGAGTGACTGAACAACTCTAATGAGATTTTCTGAAATCCGTACAAGTCCATTAAGACCCTGGGAATGGCACATACCAGGTCTCGGTGCTCACTGACGCCCCAGCCCATTTCCGCGGTGGTGCAGCAGCTCCCATGCAGGGGGGGCTGCCGTGGCAGAAGCGGGGTGGGGGGGGACTGAAGCGCGATGAGCCCCAGCCCCTCCCCGCAGGGCAGGACCCCTCCTTGGCCCCACGTTTGCTTTCGAAACTCTGGGTGAGAATTTTCTGAGGTCTCACCTCCTCCGTTTTGCCATGGGTGGCAACACCACTGCGGTCCTGCCTGGCCGCTGGTGGGCACCAGGAGGTCCAGGTGGCACAGCAAGGCTCGGGGCTGGGAATGCAGGGCGGACCGTGCTCCCAGACAGCCGGGTGCTACTGCAAGACACAGACACTTGCAAACCTTTTAGCAAATAAAACTGAACTAAACCCCACATGCAGTTGCCTTGATTTTTTTTTTTTGTTGCAGCAGGGACATCCCTTGGAAAGCCCGACTGCAGCCAAGAACTCCGGCTGGCGCAGCCAGGGTCCCCGGGAGAGGATTTCCACCTCTGCACCAAGCTGTGGGGATGATCCCCCAGGGAATCGATCACCCCCCGAAGCTGCACTGCTCCTCGCTGCTCTCTGGCAATGCCAGGCCCTGCGGGACTGCCAGTGTGCCGAGCTTTTGGGAGCAATTTGACCTCACGTGTGTATTATTCAAGAGGGAAAAGCACATCTGTCGTGCATTAACGCTTGCTCGGGAACAAAGTTATTTTAGGCATTGTCAAGCACTTCTCACATTAATTCAGGTACATTTATAAGTGCAGCACGTTAATGTATTTCAGAAAGTTTGGGCTGAACTGCAACCCTGCTCGCCGAGCCCCAGCCGGGCAGGGAGGCACCTTGCCAAGCCGCGATTCACCCCGATGCAAAGGGGCACAGCCGTCGCAGCGAGACCCGGCTCTCCAAGTTCAGCTCCTCGACACTAACAAAATTAAGTGCTCTCGGTGCCGCTTTCAGAGGTCTGCCAGCACCACAGCACACACGACCACGGCTAACACCGCTCCTTGATTTTTGTGCACGTCCTGCCTCCTGGAGCAGCGCGATGCTGCAGGAGCTGGTCCCTTCCCAAAAAAGCACTTGGGAAAGCCACTGCAGCAGAGCGGCAGGCACAACGCTCAGGCCTGGGAGCGCTCATCCCCCATGGCAGATTATGCTCCGGCGTCGTCGTGCTGGCATAGTTCAGGTGTTTCCATCCCTGCAGCTCTCTTGGATCAGGAAAGCCTCAGGAGAGGCAGCAGCAATGAGCACCCCGGTGTGCGCTGCCGTTCAGCCCAGCACCGCTTACCTACTGCAGTGACAGCGGGCACAGGGAGGGAGGACAGTCTCCTTCTTTTATTCCCCCTCCACACAACACAGACCTCTGGTCTCAGGCAGAGACAGGTGGGGTCACCTCTCTTATGGCTCCGGCTCCCCCGGTTTTGCCACTGCTGTTTGCTGCAGGGCTGCTGTGCCTGCATCACGGCAATGTCCCACGGCAGTGCACCGCAGGGATGCCCCATGGCAACGCACCACAGGGATGCCCCACAGCCAGCCCTTCTCCCAAACACAGTGCAGCAGGATTCACCAGGAAGCAATTCCCAGCCCCGCTCTGGTCCCATCACGTTTCCCTAAGCAACATCAGCAAACCGTGGCAGGTCTAGGGAAGGAGCTGGTGTTCCCCCTGGCTGGGCTCCCTGAGCGGGAGGAGAGTGTGCCCACGGGGCTCAGGACCCAGCGCCATTCGAGCTGCTCAGGGTTGGCTTCAAGCCGTGCGTGCCTCAGCACTTAGAGGAAAAAGAAAAGCCCACTCATGTGAAACCTGTGATGCGTGATCTCCTGGGAACGCTTTTCCTTCAGAGAGCACTGACTCACGGGAGCCCGAGGAAGCCCACACCCGTGGCGTAACTGCTCGAGATGCTTCACAGCTCCAACCCCACTCCCTCCATGCACCGACCCGCACCATGACCACACAACACTCCACGGCTTCTCAGCTCCTACAGAAACACCCAAGAACATACAGTTACAGCAGAAAATAAATGCAACCAGTGACAGCTGCCCGGGGCAGCGTGGCACAGCCGTCACAGCACCAGGGTCTCTTTCCCAGCCCTGTCCTGCTGCTCTGCCCAGCCTGGAGGAGCCAGTCCTGCCATGCTGGTGCTCTGGGGGAGGTGCATGGCATGGCATGGCATGGCATGGCATGGCACAGTATAGCAGGTTAACCCCCGGAAAGCCACGTCCTCACCAGCCTGGCAGAGCTGCCAGTCCTTCCCCGAGGCTGGCGCTGCTCAGGGCTGCGTGGGCTGGCCGGCACCGCTGCCAAAACCCGCACCGAGCTCTAAAAATTGACACTGAGAGTAGCGACAATCCTCGGGCGCTTCCGCCGAGGCGTGCAGCAAACGGGGTGATGCCAAAAGCTGTGAGCCCACAGTGGCTTTGCAGCCAGTGGGGCGGGATGGCAAGTGCCTGGCAAATCATGCCATCCTCCTGCAGCCATGACCCTGGAAAAAAGGCTGCTTCCCTGCAGCTCCTGAGAGCTGAATGTGCTTAACACTGGGGAAGAAAACCCAACAAATTAAAGCCCAGCCATCTGGCTGCACAAGCGGTGGGAAGAGCTCCCTGCGCACCCAGAAAAGGGACTGGACTGAGCCTGCAGTGCCCAGGGCACCGAATCCCTGTTGCAAGATGGATGCTCATCCAGGGAGCAGCCCCCTCCGACAAGGAGGTCCCCAGACAGGGTCTTTGCTATAAACTCCCCAGCAACAAGGCTGGGCTGAATTATTCATCCAGCCACGCAGTTGTGTTTTTCTTAGTCATCGGCTCAGAGGAAGCAGCGAGGCACGGAGGCACTGGTGGGGACCTGCTGCCGTCGAGTGGCACGGGGGAAGCAAACCCCGACAATTCTGACCAAATTCAGCATCGCCAACCAAGCGGATGGGCAAGGTCCTGGCCTGCAGGGTCTGCGCTCCCTGGGGGGCCTGGGGCTCCCTGGACACCTCCAGTAGCCTCCTGCACTTGGCTTTGGGGGAAAAAAAAATAAATTCATTAACAGGGAGTTGTTTGAAGATTGAGAGCAATGGGCACAGGAGTGCCAACACCAACAGCTGTCCCTAGTGGGAACGGTACCAGGAGCCAAGGTTGGTCCCATCTCATTATCTGTAACGAGGAGCAGCAGCATCGGTGCTGGGGCAGGACGCCCTGCTCCTCCTCTGCTGCCCCCCTGCCGCCCCGTGCCTGGCACACATCGCACCGCGGGTCCGTATCGCAAACGGTGGCAGCTTGGCGGCACTTCGCTAATAACCGCGTTAATGCCATAAAACGGGGTGCGTCGGACGAGGCGTTCGCCGGCGGGGGGGCAGCCGCGCCGTTGCCGTGGTGACGCCCGCGCAAGCAGAGCTGGAAAAGCCAAAGCCTCCATTTCCCCAGCGTGTCACTTGGGCCCAGGAACATCGCGGCTTGGCAGGAAGGAGGAAAACATCCTCAGACACGGGCAGATTGAACGAGGGCTGACAAGGTCCTGGCTTGCCGCAGGGGACAGCTTGGCGGCATCTGACCCGGGCAGGTTCGGCTGCATTGATGCAGCTGGCCACGGCTCCCCACCACTCCCCTCCTTTCAATGAGTTACATATTAAAAAACCCACATAAAATGAAGCAAAACCTGTCCCAGATGTTCACAACAGCACCAGCTGCATCCTCAGTGATGCGCTGCCGGTCTTACAACCTCTAGAAGAAGACCTTTCCTCTCTGCTGAGCTGCCTGTGGGCGGCATTGACCCCAGACACACCACGTCTGCAACACAAACATCTCCCCAGGCTGAAGCCCTGAAGCATCACCGAGATCCCCGGACCCCCCGTCAGGCTTCTCCTCACCCTGGGACAGCCATGGCCCAGGGCAATGGGCATCACCCTTTACAGCACGAGCTCCCAACACATATTAGTTATGATCAGGGAGAAATATTTTTTCCAATGCAGGCATAAAGATGAAATATTTGCTGTTGCTTTTGAGAGGTTCTGCAATCCTTCAGGGCAATGACTCGGTGCTTAGCCAGGATTAAAAATGCTGTATGCCCCTGTTAGACAAACAAAGCTGTATGAGTTACACCGCTCCGCTGGAGATCCCTTGCCAGGGGAGCAGGGGCAGCTCCATCACTCTTGGATGGAGCCAGCAGCATGTACAGCAGCACGACGGCTTCGCTCCCCTTCTTGCTGGGCTGTGAGCAGGGCCAGGAGCGAGACAGGCAAGACCAAGGCGAGCATCGCCCCGGCTCTGCCCAGCCATCAGCATACGATGGCACGGCACAGCACAGTGCTCAGCAGCTCTGTGGCTCAGCCAGTCCCATGCTCCAGGGCAGGGGTATCCTCGTGATGCCACTAACATTGCCCCACACAGGAATCCCACGGCTCCCCATGCTTCCTCAGCTGCCCTCCTCCTCCTCCTCGGGGCTCCCCACCAGCAGCCACCCTGGGGCCCCCTGCTCGCTGCATCCCTCACCTGTGCCCAGAACAACACTACCAACACAATATTTTGCTTCCAAAGGCTCTGCGGGTAAACAAGCCCTCAATCCCTAAATTCCCCATTGCCATAGGAACCAGCGACTCCCTCCATTGCCAGCCAAGGATGAGTGGACAACCGCTCAGACACACACCACGCTGCGGCTCCTTGCCCTGTAAACACAGCTCCGATCCACTTGGATAGGATTGTTTTTCCCTTTTTTTTTTTTTTCTCCCCTCTAAGGGGGACGATCTTCTGCCAGCATTCGCTGTTCCAGGTTTTGGAGTGGCCGATCGCTGCCCTTCCAATTTGCGGCGCTGATGCTCAGCATTACCCTCACAGGGCCCAGCAAAAGCCCCATCAATGGGACCAACCTCACCCCTATCTCCACACCTCAGGTCTCTCCATCCTTTGCAGACCTAAGGAGGAAAGCGGCTCTTTGGGAAGGGGACGAAGGGGCAGGTGGTTTTCAGGGAAGGACAATGCACAGTCAGCACCCGCCACGCTCAGCCGGAGGCGGCTCCCCCCGTACCAGCTCCTCGGGAAAGGCAGCGACGTCCCGCTGCAGCCCTCCCCAGCACTGCCAAACCCCGAACCGGCACCTTACCCTTCCCTGGCTGCACGCTGATATCACTGGCATCCACACCGGGAAGACACTGAATCCTGCTGGGGGCAAATAATTAATCGGCGCTAACGAAATGAGTCAGAAGCTCAGCAGAGAGGTAGCGAGGGCTCATGGGGGCTGAGCAAGGCAAGAGCCACAGGGCAGGGATGCCCCTAAATGCCCCCATCAGGGGGGTGGCAGTGGAGGGCAGAGGCACCCCAAAGCCCACCCATCCCTGCCAGCTCAGCCACCTCCCCTCCGCTTTCAAAGAAAAACCCAATTCTGCACAGCTGAATTCCATATTTTATCACCAATAAAAGATGAAAGTGAAATTAAGCCAAATGTATTCCATTAAATATTCAAACCATTTAGACTTACTCTAGACCCATTTAAATGTTTTATTGGCTATAAAACGCTCCCTCGCAGGCCCCCGGCACCACAAGCGGACCCAGAGTAACACCTGGCTCTGCACCGGGGCAGCTGATGCTCCAGCACCCGAGTTGGCCTCCCCAGGGCCAATTTCTCACCAGGCACCATCCAGAGAGGTGCAGACGCACCACATCTGTGTGCCCACAGCCTTTCTCCAGCACCAACCTCCTCCTCCCCCTGCTGCTTCACAGGGAGCCTGCTCAGCTGGAGCAAAGCAGGGAGAGGGGCACGGACCCACACCCCCGAGAACACGGGAAAATGCCTCTGCCGCTCGCAGCCCCAGTGGCATCTCCACCATGCCCATCATCCCCACAGGAGATGGGTGCTGCAGTGAGGATGCTCGCATGAGCAGGTCCATCACCTCACACTGAAACCCAACGCCCTGCAGGGTCCTCTCAGGGCACTTTGAAGCACGGCCACCGAGCTACCGCCAAAATCTCGTACCATTTTAGGACACACAAAGCAGTGCTTCCCTTCCAATGCTGCTGCAGGAAAAACAGAAATAAGACAAAGGCATGAGAGGGCTCCAGGAGTGCAGGCAGCCGTCCCTACGGCAGGGTGCCACCCCCATGCCGAGGACAGAAGACACACACATCACCAGCCCCGTGCACCCGCGGAGCCAGGACTGCGCCTGCTGATGGCCCAGCCATGGTGGATGCCAGTGGCTTCGGGAGGGGACACTGCAATGACAACACACATGCTCAGGTGTCACTTCCCAACCCACCTCTACGCCACAGCGCAACTTGCCTGGAAGAGAAATTAAAGGATTAAGAAATTAAGCCATTCTGGTCAGATGCTATAGGCACTGGGAAGCTACTCAGCTCGTGCCTTCCACGTAGGCTTGCAACAGGCTGTGGATGTGCAGGAATTGCATTTTTCAGCTGAGTTTCCCCCGTGTTGGTCCTCTAACAGGGTTTTGAGCTCCTGTAAGCGCTAAGGAGGAGGATACAGAAGCAGGTGACAGTGAATGGCTTTACAACCTCCCTCCTTCCACCAGCAGCTCCCAAGTGGATTTTTTCCATGCCTGTGCCCTAACTCTGCAGCTCCCAAGCAGCCAATACCTCCTGCCCTCCATGCCTGAGCTAATTACACCTCTTATTTCAACCATCCTGGACTGGGACGGACCCATGTCGGGGCTGCAGGAGTCTGGGAGACACTGGTGCCCTTCCAGGAACATCTCCCACGAAACCCGACATCCCCAGTGCTCTCGCCGTCAGCTGAAATGAACGCAAAATCTCACACCCGGTTTAAACACCCAATCTATTCTGGGTGGTATTTCCCAGACACTGCAGGGGTGGGAGAGTGGGAGAGCCCCCGGCGTGCCAAGAGCGGGGCAGGCACCTTCACACCATCCTGCAAACTGGTTAAGAGTTTCCTTAACCAGGCTCTGGGGCTCAAGGCTACTCCAGCTGTTCACTTCAAGAGCAACTCAAGCATTTCTCTGCTTTGAAGACATTCACCTTATTTCTTTTTGCCATCCCCAAGGCAGGAATTGAGTCTGTTATCCACTGGGATTATGGCCAGCACATGGGTGTTTGCAGTTCACTGGTGTGCTACAGAACTGGAGCACACCGAGGAGGTTTATTATTTTTCAAACGCAAGAGCCAAAGAAACATGAATAAAATACTAGCAGATGTGAGAAAGCGGGTGTAGCCCGCCACGGGCGCTGCTCGCAGCATCTCTTGGCAACTGAGCCCCTGCATGCAAATGACAGGCTTCGCTGACTGCAAAGCTGTGTCCCTCTGCAAGGGAGGAGAGCAGCACTTGAAAGCAAAGCAGGGCTAGGTTTCCCTGGAAAAATGGCTATTTACTCCCCCTGAGAGCCCATCCTGGGAGTGGGGAACAGGAACCAGCAACAGCTGCGGAGAAGCTATTGTCCTAAGAGTCAGACACGACATAAATCGATAAAAATCAAGGCATGTTCCAGCTAACAGCACCTGCACTCCCTGCCTGAGCCGTCCGGGACCTGCCTCGCCTGCTGCCGGATTCGGGCAGCACCTGGTCCTTACGGCACCCAGTCCTTACGGCACAGGTGCTGGCATCTCATCTTCCCCCCCCGAAACCAGGCAGAAGGGGTGGAAAGCATCACAGGAAAGCTCCTCTGGGCAAATTTAGCCCAGCTTTCCTTACAGTGAGAAACGAAAAAGTATGAAATCGGCTACTGGCTTCTATTAAAATTCATACAGCAATAGGAGATGCAGAATAAGCCAATTTCAGACAAAGAGCTGCTGGAAACACGTACCCAAGGCAGGCACACAGGCATCCCCCTGCCCGTCCTGCCACGCCAGTGTCTGCACAGGGCTCCTTCCTCGCCTCCCCCAGCCCGGAGCAGTCACACCCACGTTGCCGCTGGCACGGCAGCCCCACAGAAGGGCATTTGGCCCAGGCAACCCAGGCAGCACTGAGATGCTGGGGCGCAGAGGCGCAGGGCCAGGACTGTCCCCTCCAGTACTCCAGCTCACAGCCCCAGGGGCCAACCTAAACCCACCCGACCACAGCCTGCAGCAGCCCCCCTGCCCGACACATCGCCACACTACACGGCAAAACATGCGAACAAAAGACTAAACACTCTGCTCGATGCCCAGAGTCCCTTCCCTCGAATGTCCAAGACTAATTTTGTATAGAAAAACATGCTGGAATTAATTTATTTCCGTTTCTTTCTTCTGGCTTAAGCACTCCCTCCCACTTTTTCCAGATTGATCCATCAGAAAATTAGCCCTGCTAATGCTCAGTGCCAGCCGCTGAGATAAAAGCCAGCCCTTGGCTTTCAGATGGCTCCAGGTTGCACCAGCCCTTCAAAGGGAGGCACCACGGTGAATGCTGTGCTGGAGCATCGCCCCGAGGGCAGGGATGCAGGCGCCCGCTGGGGACCAGCAGATGCTCAGGGCATCCGCACCTCCCTCCTCTGAGCGCATGGAGAGTCAGGACCAGACTTGCCGGATCCAGACCGTGGCCAGTGTTAGTTTGCACACCCTACATGGCTGGAACGAAGCTTTCCATCTCTCCTGCAAAGTTAGGCTCATTGAAGGAGTCAGCAGGCAGCCAGCAGCTGCTGTTTTGCCGATGGAAGGTGCACACAGACACACACACACACGCCACAAAAAATAAACAGAGATGCAACAAATCTCTTATGCAAAAAACCATATTATATACCACTGATTCCACCCCCAGAGCAGCACAGGGCTGAATGTAATCAAGAGTCCTTAAGGCTCAGGGTCACAAGTGACAGCTTTTATTTACAGCACGCAGCAGCCATCCCAGCGTGCAGATTAACCGTGGCATGGCCAAGGCTGGAGCAGAGAGCGCGGCCGCCGCCGGCTCGCCCGTGCCCGAGGACGCTGCGGCTGGGGGGCAGCGCCGGGTCTCCGCAAGGTAACAACCAGCAGAAACCCCTCCTGGGGACGTTGGTGCAAATCGGTGGATGCCAGAGCCCAGATTCAGAAGAATTATTCCCTGCACCCAGCCACCTGCTCGGGAAGCCCGAGGCTGCGTCGAAGCACCGGGACCGGCTCCCTCCTCCTCCCGCAGCACCTAGACATGCTTTGGGCTAGAGGGATGTTGGTTTGCTCCCTCTCCTTGGGGCAGCAAGAGAGGAGCAATACCGCTACACACCTCGGAGGAAACGAAGACAAGCTGCCCTGCTCTGAACTCCGCCAGCAAAGCGCTTCCTTACGGTTTCATCCCACTGATTAACGCAGAAACCGTCTCCCCTGGTAATGCAAAGAAACTCATTAGCACCTCTTCCCAGGGAGAAAAGGCTCATCTTTAATTTTTTTTCGTTTATGTTCTTCTCCTCTCAGGTCCAATTAGTACAAAAATCTTAACTCGCCCACCCCTGCAAAGCTCAGGACAGACCGTGGGGCTGCGAGCACCAGCTGGGCAGCGAGCATCGGGGCAGCCCCACAGAGCCCGGCCGTCATCGGGGAGGGGGCACACGGTGGGCTCACATGGCCCTTCAGTTTCTCGGCTTTGGCAAGACATTCCTCCCGTTAGGTAGGTGTTACGTCGAGACAGAAGTACTGTTGGCTGCACAGCTTTAATTCCTGTTAGATTTCTGCTGCGTTCCCAAAATTAAAGCAAAACGCAGCTTCTTCAGTAGCACTGAGAAAAGTGGGATTCACACCTCTGAGCGATAAACCTGCTCTTTTCCAGGAGACCCTTCTCCCTGAAACCCTAACATATGAAGTTAGAAAATCATGCACGACCTGCCCCAGACAGCTGCTCTGCCCGCACAGGCAGGACCCGTCCTGCCCTCACCGGTGGGGATGATCTGCAGGGAGAGACCCGGCCCCACCACTGCCCCCAAGCAGAGGGATCTGCTGGTCTCCAAAAGTGATGCCTGCAACCAGGATGCTGGAGGCAGAGAGGGGTTTGCTTAACCCAGAGGATTCCTCCTCTGGGGGAAGCAGCACAGTAACTCGGATAGACGTTTCTGTCGCTCCAAGTGAGCCCCCTGCTCAGGTGAAGCCCCCACCAGGAGCAGGACCCCTCATCCTCATCCCAGGGCTCTGCCTCGCCTTAGTGGCGCCCACAGCATGGGGGGCTCACCCCAGCAGTGCACCCACAGCCAAACCGCCCACTCGGCACCCCTGGACACCCCGGCACTGCCCCGGCTGAACTGGGAGGGCTGGAGTGTTCCTGGGGAGCTACAGATGCTCCCCCAGTAAAACCAGTTTGCAAAGGAAGGAAAGCCGAAGGACTCGGCATCACCAAAGCTAGAAGCCAATAAGTACCATTTTGATGCATTTTTTAATGCTATGATCATCTTTATTTCCCTAGTATCAGTGGTTTATTTTCCAAACGTATTTAGACCAACATCCTTCTTTGTTTAAGAGACGATGATAAACAAACACAATGCGAGCGGTTCTCCCTAACATAAAACAGTAGGAGGGGAAAAAAACCTAGGGGGCCATTAGGAATTGTAATGCCAGATTAATTTTAAATGGTTTTCTATTCATTTACATTTGCTCAGGCCTACATAATCCATTAGCCTTAGCTTTGCATCTGTCTAATGGTTTGACATCCTCTAAAATGAGCGGCTGATCCTGGAGCCTGCCGGGACCAGTGGATGGACTGGGAGAGGAGGTGGAGAGCGGCTCAGGGGGGCGTGGGGGCTGCCCCCCAATACGGCTCTGTCCTGTCCCAGGGCGCTTCGCAGAGACCAGCCGGCACCAAGAAGAGTGGAGACAGTCCCGAAAACAATGGCAGGAGCCGGGCAGCTCCATCCCCGCGATGTCCCCAGCCTTCACCCAGGCTCCCGGCAGCTCTCCCCGAGCCGATCAAGGTCACGCGTGCACAGGAGTGCAGCTGCTGCACACCCTGGCCTTGGGGAGGTCCCCACGGTCTCCGCCACCAGTGAGGCTCAGCGACCGCCACAAACCCCACCGAGAAAGCCAGACGCACCGAAATAACGCCCTGCGCTTGCTCAGCGTCGCTGGAACCACTCCAAGGCGAACACAGCAAAAACCCAGCGACCGCCCTCCCCAACCACAACTGCCCGCGGTCACTAATGGCCTCGCTTGCTTCAGCCAGAAAACCCAGTGCCAAATTCTGGGATTAAAGAAGAAAGGAGCTGCGATGTGATGGTTTTGTTATTAGATAGACACAAATTAAAACCCAAACGTGCTCTCGCAGCAGCAGCCTCCAGTGTTACCACCCCAGAGCTTCACCTGCATCGTGATGCAAGTGGCAAAGGGGCACAATTACACAGTGCCTGCAAACAGGCTTATCTTCATGGAAATGGAGATGTACAATCAAAAAACTATTTCCATGTCCTCCCCAAAATTATGAGTGCCTTAAAAAGATGATAATAATGAGTTTTAGGGCATACATATGATCTTCCCCGCTGTATAATCTGCCCATTTCAAAACGATGTAGCTCTAGCAGCTCTATTACAGAAGTAAATTAACCCTAATTTGATTGCTTCTCCGTAGCAGTCGCTTCAGTGCTCTAATCAATAAGTCACAGGATTTTATGACTGCCCTTGGTATCAATCACTGCAATCAGTAATAAAACGCTTTTCATTTTAAGAACACCTGAAATACCATGTAATTACCTTTGTATAAAATTATGGACTCCAATTTACCAACTTCACCAAGCCGCTGCTGCAGCCCGCAGCGTCGCTCTGCGCCTAAAGCCTATTTGCAGGGAAGAACATCACTTTCTTTCTAAAGGCTTTCTGAGCTGTCCCTCATCTCTTCCACTTGTCACTGTACCAGCAAGTTATTACTCACACCTCGATGAAATAGCAGGTTACAAGAGACACTCATCTCCCAGAAATCCTCCAAGAAAGGGGGAGATCTGAGATCCTGCTGAGAAAGGGCAGTCGGGAAGATGCAACACTGGTGCGTGGCATCACCACCAGCTCTTCACCCGCACCCACCCATCACCACCGCGGCGCCGAAATGGAGCCAAAAGCCATCGCACAGCGAGACGATGCAGCCAGTGCCCCGACAGCAAAGCAGGGAGAGCACAGCCACCAGGCATGTCCCTGGTCCCGAGGGCTGAGCCTCCCCCAGGAGCCTGTGGCACCAGCCAGACGTCTCAGGGGGCAGCGAGATCGTGGTTTGAGGCAAGCAGATGGTTGGGGAACTGGTGAGGGAGAGGGAGCACCTGATCCTCAGGCCAGAGACCGAAGCCAGGCATGCTGCTGATGCTGCTTTGGTAGCGATAGCTGAGACGAGCCAACGTGGCCTCAGCAGCATCTGCAGGGCTCCGTCGCTGGCCCTTCACAGCCTGCTGTAAGGTTTCTTTGATGCCATCTCTGCAAAGTCACCGTCCCCGTTGCTCTGCTGTCCCATGCCAGGGATGCTTGCTCCGCAGCCCAGGGTGCCCATGGCAGCACCACAGCCCACCTTCAACAGGGGCTGCCTGGACCACGGCATCCCCAGGCAGCCCCCCCCAGCCCCAGCTCCCCAGCAAGGGACCGCTGGGGAAACGTGGCCAAGGAAAGGACCCTGGCCGGCCCTAAGACATTCCCACCTAGCAAAGGATGTTCTGCCCGCACCAGGGCACTGCAGGACACGAGCTGTCTCCCTTCTGCCCCCCGTTCCCCACATTATCTCCTCTGTCAAGCAGGTTCCCGCTGTCCTTGCTGGTGCCGCACAGCTCTAACATGCTGCCCTCGGGGCTCTCCCCACACCGGCAGCGGGATGCTCTGGTCCTTGCCAACAAAACAGTCATTCTGTGAAGAGCTCAGAGACCCCTCAGCACGATGCCTCCCCTCCGTGCTAGAGGGAGCAGGGCCACCCTGGCACTGCACCCCCACATTGGCACCTTAAAAGTGTGCTCAGGAGATGTTTCCACAGGATTCTGGTTTGTGTCAGTTTTGGTTTGTTTTTTTTTTTTTTTTTAAAAAAACACACTGAAACCAACTTAGGGAAATATTTTCACAGGGCAGATGCTCAGGTCTCAGCAGTTGCTCTTACACGAATCATCCCCAGGACCCAGAGCAGAGGACACACTCCCCCATCCTCGTGCAAAGCACTAACGAAGAGGCTGCTGCCATCAGACGGTTGCTCAGCCCTGAGGTGTCCCAGCTGGAGCTGACACAGGTCGGGACGATGAGGTTTAAGTCCTTGGAGCAACGTTTTTTTACCCCTCTGCAAAAGCTATCACTCACCTGCCAGACCCCATAGGCAGGGGCCGAGGAGCACCCCCAGGGATGGAGGAGCCCCTCAGGCACTTACCCTGAAGTCAATTCCGACTGTGGAAATGAAGCTGCCGGCAAGGAAAGCGCCATCTTTGAACCGCACCAGCAAGCAGGTTTTGCCGACCCCGGAGTCGCCCACCAGCATCACCTGCAAGGGAGGGAGGGGAGCGTTAGACACCGGGTTTCGGGAAGGAAGCCCCACTGCAGCCATTACTCGTCTCCATCCCAAAAGCCCCATCCCGGGAGCAGGCAGCAGATCCTGTGCTCTTGAGGGGAAAAAAGCACCTCCAAGAGCGATGTCCTCAGACCCAGGGGAGGGTGGGGGAAAGGAGGGGGAGACCCACAACAAGATTATTCCCCACCCTTCACCACTCATGTCCCTGAGCACTGGCTGAACTTGAGACACCTTCCCCTGACCAGTAGTTAACAAATTCGCCAGGGGTGCACAAACACCCCTTGAAAACCAAGACGTGCTGTCTAGGCGAGGCAAGCTGCGACCTGACGGCTGCAGGGCCCATGCTGTCCCCACAAAACACCCCACCACACAGAGGGCTTTCTGGGAGGGTGGCTCTGCCCCCAGGGAGACTTCAGGGTGGCCCGCAACCATGACTGCCAACTCCAAGGGTGCACTCTGTCCTCTGCGAGCAAAATCCTCCAGCGGGACCCGCACAGCCTCATGGCTGCCCTCCTGGGCCTCAGCAGATGCTGAGGGAGCAGCTCCCAGTGCTGCCTGCCTCAGTTTCCCCATCCACCAGCAGTCCTGGGTGCAGACAGGGCAGGCACCCACCCTGCCATAAAGAAACCATAGCAGAGCTGAAACTGCTCCCAAACGCAGCTCCCTGAAGCCTGTGCTCAAACCACAAGCCCTCCTGTCCCCTCCTGCCCCTCGGGGCCACCGACCCCACTCCCTTCCACAGAATGACAGCTTTCCGCCATCAAGAAATCCCAAACCAGGCAGCCGAGCTGCATTCGCAGCTTCTGCACCCGCACCGATTTGTACAGCTTCACACTGGCATGGCAGGGTTCCCTCTCTCCCAAAAGCGCTGCCATTAGCCTTCTGCAAGCCATTAGCCCGTGACCAAATTTAAATGGTTTTAAGGCAGGCACTGCCCTGGGTCACACCGAACCCAGGCAGGAGCCATCAAAAGCAGCAAATGCCACTGCCACTCTGCAGCTCAGCCTCCCAAGAGGTGGCAGCAGCCCCAGTCGCAGCTGTAACTTGTTTTGGGGCTGGGTGGCCACATCTGGCCAGGGTGCTTCATCACCCAGATGGTGGGTGCAGAGCCCCACACGGGGTCTCCTGCAGGAGCACCATGCACAGCCACACACTGAGCTCTGGCACAACAGGGTTAGGGGAGCCGATGGGTGTATCAGTGCAAAGCCAAGGGAAGGGGGGAAAAAAGGTCAGTTTTAGTACAAAACAGCAGTATTGATTTTCTTAAACTTTCCAGACCTCAGTTCTAAAGCAGGATGACGTTTAAAGGCAGCTTCTCCTCACCCAGCGCTGCTGAAGCCTCACCCGGGGCACGCATCAGCACCCAGGGCCAGGCTTACGCCAAGGGCTCAGCGATCAGGATCTGGCCCCGTGCCCGGCACTCGCATTCGGCCACTGCCTCTGGCAGAGCTCAGGAACCTCAGGAGATGGGTAAGGGAAAGAAAAAGTTTAATAAACCAGGTTTTTACTGAATATGAAGCAATTTCTCTCTGCCACTGGTTCAAAACCAGTCAGATCATTAGCAGAGGTTTTGGCTACTCAGCGCATTTGGGCTTATCTGAGACCTCATTCGGCTCAAGCCCATGCCATGGGGGCAATCCCCAGGGAAAGCCCCAGCCTGGGCCAGCAAGAGGCAAGCTCAAGGAGCTGAGGACCAGCGTGAACACGGAGATGGCTCCATTTTAGGGAAGCTGTTGAACCGTTATTGCAGCTGTATCAGGACCAACCACCTACCAAAGCAACCAAATTCACTTCTTGAACACCCCTCACCTCCTACTGCGTGTCCCAACACGATGGCCATGCCAATTGCCACAGGCACTGAGCTCTCCGACAGAGCGCACCAAGGTTGGACTTGCCATAGCAAACACTGTCTTCTTCAAGCTTAATCCCCTGCGCTCGGCTATGAAGATCTGTGTTAGAAACGCAGTCAGATGGGTCGCGCTGAATTGCAGCCTCAGCCAAAACCGCTAAGCGGGCTCCAAGCTGGGCTTGCATCAGGTCGCATGATGGGGAGGGGGGGGGCTACAAATATGTTTGATCTGTGACTCGCTCGCCAGAATCGGGGAGAAGAAGCCACCTGAGCCCTTTAAAAGAACACCCAAGCTGGAGACATTTCAACAGCAGCCGGAGCAGATTCGATGCGACCCGAGGAATACTGTCACCTCGCTTTACAACCGCATTTTTTTACGTTGTTAAAGAGGAACCAGAAGGTTACAATAACTCATCTGAGCAGAAAGCCTTTTGTCATCACTTGCAAAAGTTCCGCAGAAGCAGCCCCGCTGCCGAGAGCTCGGCAGGGGCAGCCCCCCCCCGCCGATCCCGGCCCCGGGAGCCCAGCCGGGCCGGACCCGTCACCAGAGACCCGAACCCGGCGGCAGCAGCAAGAGAAGGGTCGGGATGCCGGGGCTGGGAGAGAGGGATGCCCGCCCGGTCCTGGCCCCCGGCAACTTCTCCGGCGGCCGCGGGGAGGCTGTACCCGGCCCCGCACCCGACGGACCCCCGCACCGGTACCGTGCGCCGGGCTCCCGCCTCCGCGCCCCTCCCCGCAGCCCCCGGCCCCGCACCTTGAAGGCGAGATCGTAGAACTCGCCGCTGCTGCTCAGCGAGGGCCGCCCGGCCGCCGCGCCGCCGTTGCGGGGCAGCTCGGGGGCGGGCGCGGAGCCCCGCGGGGCGGCGGCGGCGGCACGGCCGGGCCCCTGGGCGGCAGCGGGAGGCAGCGCGGCGGAGGGCGCGGCGCCGCCGCCCTTGCTGCGAGCCGCTTTCTTCCGCGACATGCCGGGGCCGCGGCGCCGCGCCGGGCGCTGGGGGGGCGCGGGCTCTACCGGCGGCCGCCGCCGCCACCTCCCCCGGCCCGGCCCGGTCCGGCCCCGCCACCAATGGCAGCGCCGCGGGGGCGGTGGCGGGGGCCGGCCCGCTCCGCTCCGCGCCCGTTCGCTCCGCCCCGGCCCGCACCCGCGGTAACCGGGGGGGGGGCACCTGCGCACGCACGGGAGCGGGGGGGGAGGAGGGGGTTGCACACGCGAAGGGAGCAGCTCCGAGGGTGCCCACACGCACCCACGGGGGCGTTTGCACCCCGGGAAGCAGCGTGGGGTGCCCCACGCCGTGCCCGCCGCCCCCTGAGCCGCTCGCATGCTCCGGTGGGTGGCGGCGGGAGGGAGGGTGCGCAGCAGAGTTTGGGGTGCAGCTGCCCAGGCAGGTTTGGGGCCCGTCCCCCAGCAGCTGGGGACCCCCCTGGTCTGGGTTTGTCACACGGTGCCGTGGGGGTTCACTCGAGGCAGACGCGGCCCATCTGCTGCTGGCAGCATCCCTGCGAGAAGTCGGGTCTGAAGGCAGGCGTGGAGCAAGGCAGGGCCCGTGGGGTGGACGGAGCGTGGGCTGCCGGGGCAGCAGGCTCGAGTTTTTCTAAGATGGGAACCCACGTTATCCCCAGTCTGTCTCAGCAACTGGTTTCAGCGAGCAACGCTTGGCATCTTTCTTTCTGACTGCAAATGAAGTGTCACCTGAGGCGCTT
The DNA here is from genome assembly GCA_008921705.1 of Burhinus oedicnemus. NCBI lineage: Eukaryota > Metazoa > Chordata > Aves > Charadriiformes > Burhinidae > Burhinus > Burhinus oedicnemus. The sequence goes on from VFFE01007149.1 coordinate 960,314, forward strand.
GCGGGTCTCTCGAGTGAAATAAATGTCTTTAGCTGTGTGACATATTTCCAGTGGTGCAGCCTCATCCTGACTGGAAAAGGAGGCTTGAACAGTCACATCGAAGCAGGAGTGGAAAATAAATTGCTCTGGTGAGAAGCCAGGCAGGCACACAATGAAGATGCAAATAAGTAGCAGCGCTTGCACAAGAGAGAGGTGATGGCCAACGCTGCGTGGCTCAGGCAGCCCAGCAAACCCAGGGCCAGCGCTGGAGCTCGGATGCCAGCCACGGTGACGCTGAGGCATTGCTTTCGCTGTGGGCATGGATAAGCTTTTCCCTTTGCTGCACTGGAAGCATTTAAATCTGTAGTTAATCCCTGTTCAACGGCCCTAAAGCACTCCAGGGGGAGGAGGAGGAGGAGGAGTGGGCAGCAAAGCTCTGATGGCTTTGGCCACAGACAAGGGAGACAAGCCAGGTCAGGGGCTCCTGTGCGTGGCTCCTGGGTGAAATCCCCTTTCTCCCACCCCGAGCCTTGGGCACAGTGACAGCTGTCGTTGGGCTCCAGGGAACGCCAAGGGGTTCTGGTTTTGCAGCACTCCTCCGACACAACTGAGGCCAGAAGAAAAGCTGTCACGGTGGAGGCTTATCCCCCCACTCCCTTTCGTGTGCTCTTCATCCTGACAATCTAGCCAGGAGATGGAAGACCTGACTTGTCAGAGCAGACTTGATGCCAGGGTTTTGCACTATAATCTGATTTTCCAGGACAGCTGCAGTCAATAGAGGCCAAGGCCTCAGGGCAAAGTGCGATACTGGAGCCATCTGTGGGTCTGTAGGGTTTTTAACTAGTCCCTGTGCAGCAACAAGGTTGTGGTGGAGCATTTCCCCGGTGCTACCTGCCTGGAAGAAGGGGGTTATGCAGCCCCGGCACCACCCCCCCCGCAGGCTGTGATCGCTGACGCACGGGGACTTTTCCCCTCTCTCAGCCACAGTCAATGATGATGGAAATCTCCGTCAACATCCTCGTGTTCAGGAGCAAACAAAGCCAGCTGCTTATCGCCACCGCATCAGGGCAACGCCGGAGGAGGATGGCCCCTTATCACGGGCAGCAGCGAGGAAGCGTGCCTGGTTAATTCTGCCTTTATCAAAGGTCGTGTGCTCCAGCACCTGGAGCAGTGCTGATCCCTGCTGCCCCCCGGCCCCCAAAACTCAGCCTTGTGCAGTGCCAGAGCTCAGAGCACTGCATCCATGAGCGCCGCAGGGAGAAGCATCTTCAGCAAGTTTCTCTCTTTTAGAAAACGTGTGTGCAGAGACACAGTCTGCTCAGAAATCGCAGTCACGCCTGGAGATGTTGCTCTTCATGTAGTTACAGGAACTAATCAGATAACTGCAGCTGAACTAAGGGGGATATATTTGCTAAAAATAGATTAATGGAACAACAGATGCCTGAAGATACGGCGTGCCTTGGGGAAGCAGGACTGCAGTATCTGGCAGGGCTCTGAGCGGGGCTGGCCGTGACAGTGGCTATCTGTTACTCTGATACATTTACGTATATTTGTTTTTAAAGGCAGAAAATCAGCTCGTTCCCATCAGGGCTGTCAACCCAAGAGGTCTGTTGCATTGCAGCCTATGGGGGATTGTCAACGCAGGCACTGAGAGGCAGCTCACCACCAGCTACTGCTGCCCGTGCCAATGGCCGAGCAGCAGCCCGAGGCCCGTGGGGGACAGCACCTGCCCTTGGCTCGGCCATCCCCGCCTGGGGATAGAGCTCCGTGCAGGGCTGGAGATGTGGAGAGCCTTCCCGGGGCTGGGCACTGGGCTCTGGTCAGCTGCTCCGCACAAACGCTGTGCTTTGGGATTTTAAATCTAGCTGTTTTCTTCGGCACGGCCATTTGCAGGGTTCTCTGTGTGCCAGAAGTTGCACGCTGTGCTCTGAGCCACACGAGGTATTTTGGTGCCAGGCCATCCCTCCTTCCTCCTGCTGGTCCAGCCTGCTCCATCGCTGGCTCATGCCGCAGCTGCCCCCACGCTCCCCTGGCCCCAGCTGCTCCTTGCTGCTCCATCCCCCAGGCAGGGACACCCGCCTTGTCCTTGGCCAGGCTCTGGCGATGCCTCTCCCGGCAGCCCGGGAGTGTGCCAAGCCTGCTGCCCTCCTGCTCCCAGCTCTCACGGCCAGCTCAGATGGAGCAGAGTTGTCTCTTCAGCAGGCAGGCTGCAAGGATGAGCTATTCCCCATCTGAGACGATGTCAGCTGTGCCGTCTTGGAAGATACTCATCTCCTTTGCCTAGTGGCAGAAACCCAGTGCAGGCTCTTTCCCAGTGCTGCTGGTAACATGCTCGGCTTGCCTCTGCCGCCACCTATTGCAGTGCCACCAGCCAAGGTTCAGGGGACTTTTCTCCTAATCGCCTGTAAACCTGCCAGCTCTTCCCACTCTGTTCTGCTACGGGCCGTTTGCCAAGGACACACATGGCTCCGACTCCAAAATCCTAGAGATGTTGTGGAGAAAGGGCCTGAAGGCAGCGGTCATCACCTGGATGGGAGGCATGGGAGGGCAGCTGGGGACAAAGGTGACACCACACAGATGGGGCTGACACGTCGCCTGGGCAAAACATGGAGAGCTTGGTTTCATGTTGCGCACGAGCAGGCATCAGACATGCACCGGAGATGTCACACGGAGGGGTCAGCCCTGCTTCAGCGAGCATCTCCCTGCGGAACAGAGCCCGTGCGGGAGGCGTGGGGGTGTGCAGGGGCGCGGGGAGGCTGAGGGTGCATGCAGAGGGTGCAGGACGCATGCGGGAGGTGGATCCCAGCACCCTGCCACGCTCAGCAGGCGAGGGCTTTCTCTCTGCTGCCTTTGGAAGGGCGCAGCCCACGTTGCGCTGAGCAGGCACGGTTCCCTCCCTCGCCAGTTATTGTTCTTCCCTCCCCATTGCTCACTTACCTTTGAACACTTCAATCTCGTTGCCTTTGTCAGTGTCACTGGCTTTTAATTGAAATTCCTCAGACATCTTCTCATCAACGCAGCCCATCAGTTATTTTTGTGTGGGAAGCGATTGTTTTCCTTTTGCAGCTGTGAAAGTTAAATTCCAGCGTTTTGCTGGGAGAATGCTTTTGTCTCTTCCCTTTCTTACATTGCCAAGTCAAGTTTTACATTGCAACCCTCCTTCCTTTGTCTGGTTATTTCATTTTCGGTCTCTCCTCTGCCCAGTCCCTCTGTTTCCATCTCCATCTCCTTGGCTTCTCCGATCCCTCCTGAAGGGCAGCTTCCACCTGTGGCTCCCTCCAGCCTTTCATCACCCTCATTTTCCCTACAAAGCACCCAGGAGGTTTGGAGAGCCCAGCCTGTTACTAAGTCTTTGCTTCTTGGCATTTAATTTTTTCGCAAGGTGAGCCCTGCTGAATGCCCCGCGCTGTGGGGCTCTCACCAGTGGTCTCACCCAGCAGGTCCGGTGGGACCCTGGGAAGTTTGGGGGTCAGGAGGGCATAGCCCACCACCAGGCAGGGCAGCTCCGGCACGCTGCAAACCAGCCCCGCAACCAGGCTGGCACATTAATGCGTTGCCAAATTTGCTGCTTTTGGAGCAACTTACAGTAACAGCGGCAAACGGCTCCCCAGGGGGGTTTATAACCCTGGAGCTGGTTAGATACCATTATCTCAGCACAGACCCTGTCTCAGCATGTCCAGGCTGGGGGCAAAGCCTGAGCAGTCCTTCGCTGACCAAACTGCTCCCATTAGCCCCTTCTCCCTCTCCAAAAGACAAAGTCAAGCGAAGAAAACATCTTTCCTGGCACCCCGCAACCCTTGGCAGTGTTCAAGAGGAGGACCTACATCAGCACCACCCAAACCACTGCCAAGACACCATTTCCAGGGGCGGCAGGAGGACGGGACAGGGTCTCTGCCCCAGGCACAGCCTTGCAGGTCTGAGTCCCTTCTCCTGCTCCAGAGCCCGGCAGAGCTGCCGAGCCAAGGTGGCTCAGTCCCCTCCTCCGGAGCAGAGCAAGAGCCCTTCGGTGTAGCCAGCTGGATGTCCTGGGCTCAAGCTGGCAAATGAGACGTGGGGCACAGCTTCCCCCTCTGCCCTGCTCCAGGGTTGGCACCCCGGGATTACCCATGGCGTGGCACAGCATGGCACTGGGAGGTGGCCAGCAGTAGCCGGGGCTGAGCAGGGCGCAGTGCAGCTGCTGACATTGTAAAATAAAACAAACCCAGCAAACACAGGAACTCCCCCCTTTCACCTGAAGGGTTTTACTCCCTGCAGCTCAGCATCCCACGTCACTCCCAGCAGCATGCCAGGACACGGGCCCTGCCTGGCACCTCCTCTGGCCCTGGCATTTCCCCACAGGCATCCCCAGGGAAGTGTGGTGCTGCCCCAGGCTGCTGCCATCCCCTCCTGCACGCGAAAGGGTGATCGTGCCAGATCCTAATGAGCCTGCACTGGGCTGAGGCCAGGAAATTAATTTTCCTTGTGCCAAGATCAAAAGGAGCCAAGGTTTCAGCCAGCAGAGGACCGAGCACAGGAAAGTCCCCAGCTCCAGCAGTCACCCACGAGAGCTTTCAAACGTGATGAAGAGTTGGATGTTCAAAGGGCCTTTGAAATGTGTCCTACTGAGATAGAGGGAGGGCCGAGCAACAAACGCTCAGCCTCCCAGATATGAGATATTTTCAGGCTATTTTGTAAATTTTAAATGCTTTTCAGACATGCCTCGGCAGCATCAAATATTTTAGAAATATAACTTCTCAGCTTAAAACCATCCAAGATATTTTGTAGCCATATACAGACACATTCTGAGATGGGGAAGGGTTACAGCATGGTTACGGTTTCAAAAGCAAGCGTATAAATGTCACAGGGTGCATCCATTATCGTGCACACTCAGCCGTTTCCATCCCAGGTAGGTTCACACCAGTCAGACCGTGTCTGGGAGCACGAGCCCGGCTGGTGGCCTCAAGGCTGCCTACTTCCCGCGGTGCTGCCTGCAGAGTCACCACAGCAGAGCCCAAGGAGCTTCAGCAGATAAACCCCCCCAAAACCCCTCCTCTTTGGAAACGGTGAGTTAGGCACCACAGAGCTAGAGAACTACCCAGGCCAGCCCCAGCGCCGGGATGTGTGAAGCGCTCTGGGGCCTGTAAAATAATAAGCAGCAGTAACGAGCGAGCATGGAAATGTGCAGAGGCTCATAAAGCTGCTGCCCCAGAGAATTAAGTCAACCACTAAGGGCCAGGCTGGAAAGAAGTTCCCGCCGGAGCGAGTCGTTGCATCGCTGCCTGTGCTGGGCTTGCTTCCACCTTCCCTTGGGGCAGCGCATGCCGGTCCCTTGCCGGACAGGGGTCCTGCTCCATGGGCAGGTCCCTTGGGGGGGAAAAGCAAATCCACACCCTGAGAAAGCTGCAGGCGCTGGGGAGAAGCAGCCCCCTGCGCTTTGTGGCTGTTGCAGAGCTGGCAGATGAAGAGCTGCTTGCTGGGCGAGATGCAGATCCGTGCCCGCGGCTTGTTCAGTCATTCATCAGAGCAAATTGGTGGCAGAACGCTGATTAGACACGGGCAGCGCCAGGCGGTATTTATCAGCCTAAGGATCAATAGCTTCTGTTTTTCTGCTCGTCCTCTGACACACCTGCAACAACGTCTGAGCTGTTAGCAAGTGGCACTGCTCCAGGTAATTAATCATCTGGACGATGAAGATGCAGCTTAGTGTTTTAATGGTGTTTGTTAACATTTTCCAAGGAAGGCAGAACATTTCCTCTTAACAAAACTCTGGTAAGTTTGGGCAATTACTTTTTTCTTCAAGAGGACGCTGCGTGAGCAGCATGGCCAGCCCAGAGCCCGACGTTTCCAGGCACGCTGCGCTCTGAAATGCAATCAGCTTCCATAGATCCACTCAGGCAACCTCCTCTTGACTTCCTTTTCCTGCAATTTTACAATTTCCTGGTCTGTTTAAAAGTGTTTCTTCTTTATTGCTGGAAACATCTTCTTCCCTAGTGAAGCTAAGGGTTGTCCCAGCTCTGCAAACATTTTGTCTGCAAGTAATTTGCTTTGCATCAGTTGTCCTTCTGCGATCAGAGGGACTAATCGCATCTGACCAGCTGAGCGCACGTGGGAGTGATCTGCTCCGCCTGGGGAAGGCAGGGAGCAAGGCACAGCCACATGCAACCAGCTACAGCCAATTCAAAGCCAAAAAAATGCTGGCGAGCAACTTTTCCAAGCTGGCTTCTCAAAAGCAGATGTATTGTGGTGCGACGGGCCTGGCCCCGCCGGCATTTCTGGGAACATCCTCTCACCCTGCCAGCGTGCCAGTACCCCGGGCTTTATCAGGCTGGAGCAGGGTGGAAGGAGCCTTAAACTCAGCCTGTCCTAAAGGTTTTGAACACACATGGCTTCAAACTGGAAAAGGGTAGATTTAGATTAGATCTCAGGAAGAAATTCTTCACTCTGAGGGTGGTGAGGCACTGGAACAGGTCGCCCAGGGAAGTTGTGGCTGCCCCATCCCTGGAGGTGTTCAAGGCCAGGTTGGATGGGGCTTTGAGCAACCTGGTCTAGTGGGAGGTGTCCTTGCCTATGGCAGGGGGGTTGGAACTAGATGATCTTTAAGGTGCCTTCCAACCTAAACCATTCTGTGATTCTATGATTTCTGCCTCTGTGCCTCTTGCCAGCTGCCCTTCAGCTTCATCAGTGTGTTTGCTGCACCCCGCTTTCTGGGCGCGAATGGTCACAGGGGCCCCTGTGCAGAGGGGAGGGGAAGCCTCAGCCTTCACCTCCTCTCATCAGTGGCATCTGCGGTGCAGACAGGACCATCACACCCCAAGCTTGGTAGAGGCAATGCTTCTCCCGGGCAGTCTGCAGCAGGCTGGGAGCCTTCCCCTTGTGCAGGGCAGGGTGATGCCACAGCGGTGGGTGCAAAAGGTGAGGGAGAGAGGAGACGGCTTCCAGAAGCCCCCGCGGTGGGGAAATGAGCAATTCTGGCCACTCCCCGACTTTTTACCCAGCTAAAACCCAGGACGGCTTCAACTCTCCTCGGTGAAAGATGCCAACTCCAGCACTGCAATGCCTCCTGACAGCGCTGCGACATCAGCATTGCTATAGCAACAGGCCCAGAGCAGCAGCAATTCGGGGGGACCATGCTGCGGCCGGATGGGCGCCGCTGCCCTGGCTGGTCACATCCCACGGTCAGCCCCGGGGCAGCGAGGCCAGACCAACATGGGGCACCCACCGCGCAGAGCAGCCCTCTTCCCGGCTCCTGCAGCCAGTGCTCGCCAGCATCTTCCCGCTGAATTTGTTATTACCTCCCTGCACAACACTTTTCCAGCAACACAAGAAGTAAGAAACTGGGGCTGGTTTGTCCCTGCTGCCAGCACTAACTTTCCTGCAGCTGGCAGAGGGGATTTCAGCAGCATCAGCTCTCGAGGGGACTGGGGTATGTGGTGGACAAAGGTGACATAAAGCCAGCCCCGTGGCTGAAAGCCCCCTGCCATGCTGATCCCGTCATCTGGCTCCTGCCCCAAAGCTCACGTCCTTCCTGAGCAGCGACGTGTGGTACAGCCTGTGCACGCAGAGCATGCGGCGTCCTCCGAGCGCTACCGGCACGTGGCCGGCTCTCGGCCGGGTCTCGCAGCACCCAGCACGCACCCCAGGAAGTTTCTGATTAACAAGTGCCTGAGGACAAACCCTTTCTCCATTCTGTCTCCAGTCACAGCAACCCTCCGACCTTGCCTTTGCTGGCGGGCAGGGAACTGCATATAGGAAAATCCCGAGCAGCTTTAAACCCCTCCGGTGTGCACAGTGCTCCCTGGGGAGAACTAAGTGGGAATGGCCAGAGAGCACCCACAGCCAGAAACTAAGTCGGCAAGTTCAGCCTGATGGGAGCGTCCTTCCATCAGCCAAGGACCCCCAAAAGCCCTGAAAGTTGAAAAATATTAAGAGAAATCATGAAGTTTTGTTTGCTTTGAAAGAGTGTTGGGTAAATAAAAGCAGAATCGCCACCAATTAGTTACTGAGCAAAAAGTGTTGTCACTAAAACTGCTTGGCTCTGTTTTGCATTCACACTACGTCAAACGGATGAAAACGATGAGCATGAATAAATTCACTTCCTGAGCTGAAACTGTCCACAAAAATCACCCAGAAAAAGCCCAACAGGGCTTGTGCTGACTCAGCTCAGCCCCGAGCAGTTGAAAACCCAGCACTAAAATACAACCATGTACCTCACTGGAGAGCATGAACCCCGAGCACAGTGCGGGGAGTTGGGGGGCGGGGGGAGTCCCTTTTCCAGCCACCTGGGAGAAGCTGGATGGTAGCATCAGTCCCACCTGGCTGCAGGCACCCCACACTGCCAGGACAGCTGCGTCCAGCCCATGCTTCCTTGCCTTCTCCACAGCATCCTGTGCCCAGTGACTGCAGATGTGCAGCTGGGAGCCGTTTGGTGGGCAGATCGCTGCTTAATTCACCCAGCACAGATGAAATCTGCTCGGAGCATGGCGTGAGACGGCTCCACTCTTTATGGCTGAGCCAGGATAATCGCCCTGCACAGCAATCGGTCCGTCGCACGTAGATAGCACTGACTGTATGGATTCTGTGCTGCTCTCGGTGCATGCACACACATGCAAGGTGGAGACCAAGGGATCCGTTTGCACCCTATTTTAGGGCACATTTGCTTTGTAGGGCCGCTCAAGCCTTTTTCCCTACGGTTTTCACTCCGGAGGAGCGCGGGGAGGCGGTGCTAGAGGGCGCCAGGGCCCCGCGGACCGGCTCCGCAGCGGCGGGCGGCCGCGGTGAGGGGCTGAGCCGGGCTGAGCCCGCCCGTGTCCCGGCCCCGCAGGACCCTCTCCCCGGGGCCGGGGCCGCCCCAGCTTTCTCGTTCCCCCCCCCCGACGGGGCTGGTGTGTGCTCCCAGTGCCGTCCTGCCGCTGCTGTGGGAGGCTTGAGGGGGTGCGATGAGGGGTTTATGGATCTGACTGGTCATCTGGGTGATGGATTACAGCTGAGGAACCCTCGTACCGGGAGGCGAGGCAGGAGCCAGGCCTGGGTGGAAGGAGATGGCTCTTGTGGGGGTCACTCTTCAGGTGCCTCCTTTGAAGGATGGGCCATCGCATCATGCATGCATGGACCCGCTGCAGAGCGAGAGGAATGCAAAATACAACCCGTAGGGATGGAAACAGATGTTTCCTCCCAGGAGAAATGGAGATCTTCACCTCTTCTGGGGTACCCTTATCCCACGCAAAAGCAAATGGGAGAGCTCTCTTGCCCTGGACACCTGCTGAGGGCAAGCTGTGCTACTTCCATCAGGCAGGAGTACTTTCTAAGCAGGGAAATAACAGCAAACAGAGCACTATGGCCATACGTGACTACAGCTGCCCTCCAAAGAGACCAAAGCCCATGGCAAGGGGGCAGTAAGTTCAAGAAGGGTATTTTTTCCTGCCCTCTGCAAACCACACGCAAGGTACAGCAGACATGTGCTGCTGGAGGTAGAAGGCTGCCTGTCCTGGCCCAGCTATCCTGGCTCCAAACCCAACCGCCAGCTGCACAGAGCTTCCCCTCCGCTGGCCAAGGACCCACCTGGGCGACGAGGTGTCCCCACTGCTCCTGCCCACCCACTGCCCCATGCGTAAATGTGACAGAGGATTCCTGGTCAAGAAAAAAAGCAGCAGCGTGGGAGGGCAACGCAGTGAAGAGACCTGCTTCCCAATATGTGTTTTAAAAGCAGCTGCCATCGCATCTGACGTGAAGCCCGGTGCGGTGCCCGTGCAGAGGATTTTTGCAGAGCACAGTGGCTGCAGCACACGGCTGCAGGGAGCACAGCCCTCTCCGCACGAGCTGCCCTCTGCACCAGCGCACTGCAGGCATGAGCAAAACAGCGCTTTAATGTATAGAAATGCAGTGCCGGAGAGGGGGTGCTGCAGGGTCCGGCCATGCACAAGGGGATTTCGGGGCTGTCTGACGCTGAAGACATCTGCGTTGCTTTCAGGATCTGGCTGGAGGGGCCTGGAGGCGGCAGCAACATTCCCGGCTGGCCGCAGCTCCGTCACGTTTTGCTGACCACAGTGTATCTGCCGCTGCTGATGTTCTGGGTGCGTTCAGCCTGCAGGACTGGTGGGACAGGGAGAATTAACACCCTCTTAGTTGGGGTTTTAATTCTACTTCAAGTAAACAGTGTTGAGAAACTCTCCATTTGCTTGCCAGTAGGCGGAACCAGAAGAATCCCTTCCCCACAACAAGCCATTCCCAGCCTCCCAGCCCCAGAGTACATTTTCCACTTCCATTATTTTCTGCAGTTTGAGTTTTAAAATCTGTCCCGACTCAGCAACAAGACCTTCCTCCAAAATCAAAAATTGTGATTTGATGTGAACAAATTATTCTCTTGCAGCTGTATCGAGATTCGCTGTCTCCTTTCCCACTCACTCAATTATTTCCGTGTTCATTGCCCTCATTACAGCTTGGCAGCCCTAGCTTTTGGGGGAGAGCCCTTAACTTCATTACATCTGCTGGATTACATTAGTGATCTAATCTGCGTATTACAGTCCATACACAGGATATCTTCTCCTTGCTGTTATCTGAAGAAATATGGGCATCAGTACAGAAGAAAGGGAAAAAACCCAAAAAAGCAATTTACAATTGAAGGAGCGGAAATAAATACATCGTAGTCACATGAGGAAGTAGTAACCGCTGAGCTATTTTGGGCACAATACATCATGCAAAAGACGATGTGTCTTTCAAGCAGATTTCAAGTCCAAAAGGCACAAAATGTTTTCGGAAAGTAAATTCTCACATACATTAAGTACCATGCCAAGGAGTGAAATCAGATGCTGTCAGTCATCTGATTTAAGGTTTGTACAGCATTTGGACAAGGAAAGCCAGACCCCCAGCTAATATAAACCGGTATCACTCCTTTGGTTTCAGCAGGACAATGCACAGACCTAAAACCACGCAGATCCTTATGGACTTTGTAGGATTGGGACCGCCCTGGGATCAAGCACACCCACTAGAGCAGGGAGGTGGTGAGCAGCTCTGGAGGTGTAACGCAGGCTTCATCACCCGCAGCGGATGTACACCCAGTGCTAGTGGGTCAGTCCCTTGCTCCCTAGAGAATCCTATGTGCCTGAAATAACAAGAGGCTTCAAAAAACCCTACATGATTAAAAAGCAAATTCACTGTCACCCTTGGCTAATCATCCTCCTCTTTCCTGAGCTTTCGAAGGTTACAGTGTGCCCGAGGTGGAAGGAGCTCAGCAATAATCAGCTATTTTCTCTTAGGCAAAGGACAGATGCCCGCGTTTCGCCTGCTTGCAGGAGCTGGGGCGTGCAGGACCGCAGCAGCCATCACGCGGCGCATGGTGAAAACCCATGACCTGGCCCCAAAGCGAGTGCACGCACGCAGGCATCCGCACACGGGACAACTCCAGCAGGGGCGTTTTACACTGACAGAGAGACAAGTTTTAGGCAAGGCCAGCCACCAAGAGGGGTAAACATGCCCCCAGAGCCCTCCTCTCCCCCAGGTCTATTCTCAGAAGAGGAACAGCAGGGGTAGTAGGCTCTGAGGCTCCTGTCGTTCGTCTGGTACCACCCTGAACAATTGTTCTGGCTCCCTGCTGCTTGCACTCTTTGGATGCTTGCGGACAGCTGGCATGTCTCTCTCCCACCCCTTTTTGTTGTGGTTTCTCCCTTGAAAGCTGCCAGGCAGATTTCCTGAGCCCGCCAGTTGTCAGGGCCCCACTAACACAATGCCTGCAGTAGAGTGTCAGGACGGCAGCTCCCCAGCACGCTCGCCATCGGAGCACTGGGGCACGCTGGGGAACGCACAAGGGAGCAGCAAAAGCCAGCGGAGGCGAGGGGTGCAGCCCTGAGGGGCGGCAGGAGCTCGGGACAGAAGGCAGCCCTCCTCGGCTGTGCAAGCTGCTTCCGACAAACACAAAACGCCTCTCACCCTGGCATCGGGGCGGCTGTCTGTCTGAGGGGTGCAACCTCTCTGTGGGGGGGTGGCTCACCTGTACCGTGGAGGCAGCAGCCCATGTCACAGAGGTGCTTGCCAGAGAGCACTTCCAGAGGTTTTCATAAAGACAGTAATTGCTGCAACAGCCGTGACTGAACAGACCAGGGCTCCAGTTGTGCACGTGGGCAGTCCCCGGGATTCCCGTGGACACTTGTGTGCTTGACACCAAGGCTCAGCTGGAGTGATTCGCTGCACTGAACTTAAATGTTACATATGAATATTTTAAAGGGTGTGAATGGCTGCAAGAATTAATGGAATTGCATGAACAAAGAGCAAGATGCTCTTGTTCTCATTTAGCAAAAACCCTGCTCAAAGTTTTGTCCGGATCAGCAAAACTCTGAAGGAGAAAGCACCTTCGGTTGGCACCTCAGCTATCAGCCCCCACTGAGCAAAACAGCCCCTGTCTCTGGAGGACGTGCAGGATTTACCGCTCTCTCTTTGGGTCCATGCCTCCCAGGTGTCCCATCCCAGGCCACTCACCGCAGGGAGGCACTGGGCACTGGGCACCCATCCACTGCTTCCCCCCCAAGTCTCCTCCGTCTTTTTGGGGATCAGCCAGCCTCCAGCAGCTTGCTGCCTGGTGCCAGGCTTTCACCTCTCGCAGAGTCTACCACACACGTACACGTTTGCTGTGTTTACGGTGAGAAATCCCTGCTCGGCTGGACAGGAACCACCAGCTCTGGTGTGCAGAGTAAGTGATCCAGCACGGAACAAGTTCCATGTTTTAATTGAGCTTCCTTGTATCCTCCCCTCTGCTGATGGCTGTGGCCATGTTCCATATATACCATCACATAGTACGGTGGCACGTATTAAACACGAACAAATTAGGGTCCCTGTAAAATTATCAGCTATTGCACTTTCTTCTCCAGCGCTTTCAAATGGGGCTGGGTTTGGTTTTGGAGAGATGCCCTCTATAAGAGGGCAGAATTATTGTTGTATAGATATTTTATTTTAGTCATATTTTTCAGTCTCTTTAAATTAGAACCAGTTCAGGTCCCTGAGGAGCCATCAGACCCCTGAGGAGCCATCATATAATGACAGGATTGACCTCAACAGGTCTGGCCGACTCTGAGCCATGGCCAGTGCCCTGGACCAGTGCAGGGTGCAAGTGGCATTGAAGGCCAATGACTTTGCTATGGTTAGCAAAGCCCAATGACTTTGTTATGGTTAGCATTAAAAAAACACACTGAAAAGTACCCGCCTTGTTCTTCATCTCTCTCCAAGATATGGGAGTTACCTACTGTGCTGTAGGCGTGTAACACACACCGTATCCTGCTACTCTTCCTGGATTCAGCAGGCTTTGCAGCGGCCTCAGGAACGGGCACCAGCCGCGGGAACTGAGCACCAGAAGCCTTCAGGGAGGGTGCAGATGCTCGTGCTCCCCTCTGCCCATCACCCGAGTGTTCGGAGGAGGGGAAGCTCTCCCACATCAGTTTGAGACAACCAAAGCATCTATCCAGAACTCCATGCTCCATTGTCTGCCCTATCCGTTTCCCGAGATGCTCCCACCAGAATACCCTCTGCCCACCAGGATTCCCCTGCTCACAGGATCACCCTGTTCCCGGGACACCCCTACCCTCTGGGTCCCCCTGGGATCCCCCTGCTCCCCAGGACCCCTCTACCCCTTGGGACCCCCCTGCTCCCGGGATCCCCACGCTCCCCAGGAATGCCTCTGCCCCCCCGACTCCCCTGCTCCCGGGGCCCCCCTACTCCCGGAACACCCATGCTCCCCAGGAATGCCCCTGCCCCCCGGGACCCCACAGTCTTCCGGGATACCCCTGCTCCCGGGACGCCCCTACCC